>JAZGTK010015285.1:0-13289 GCA_036877625.1 Ambastaia sidthimunki
TTAATAATTCGTTGTCATTGCAGTTTTTGCAGCAGTATCGTCATTATAAATCAAATGTCGAGATCTTCAAACATCAGCCGGACAAACCCAACAAGGATCTGTCTGAGCTTGTCATGTTCCTCTCTCAGGTATATGATGTCCTGCTCGTTTTCTGTATTAACTGTAAATTTAAACCCTTTTTCTGACTTCTGGGTGTGTGTCTCATGTGTGTGTTTATGTTATGTATTATGCTGTGTTTTGCAGGTTGGACACTGTTACTTAGAAGAGCTGTCAAACTTCCCGCAAGAACTGACAGAGCTTCTCTTAAATCATCACACAGTCCTGGAACCAAATCTTAGAATGGTAAGATAGTCAAATTGATGTTGTTTTAGGGTTGGAACCGTTCTAAAGGAACTTCAGAAGTTTAGTTTGTGTTGGAGAAGAAAATGCAATGATCTGATACTTTCTGTCTCATGAACTTTTCTTTAGACGTTTTGTAAAGCCCTCATCCTCCTCAGAAACAAAGATCTCATCAGCCCCACCAGTCTTCTGGAGCTTTTCTTTGAGCTTCTGCGCTGTCAAGACAAACTTTTGCGAAAGGTCTGTGTTCAGCCGTGTGTTTCTGTGCTTTCAAATCATAATTTGTTGCAAACTTTACTGAAAAAATGTCTCTTTTGTCTCTTTAGACTTTATACACACACATTGTGACTGACATCAAAAATATCAATGCCAAGCACAAAAACAATAAATTAAACACAGTAAGTTACTCAGATTCTGGTAAGCATCACAGTCTACTTGATTATATGTTTTGTTTGGGTTCATAATAAACATCTGCTCCTCTCAGACCTTACAGAACTATATGTACACCATGCTGAGGGATTCCAACCCCATTGCTGCCAAGATCTCACTAGATGTGATGGTGGAGCTATACAGAAGAAACATCTGGTGGGTCCGAGTCTATAAACGGAGACAATTTGTGACTCATAAGTTGTAACCTAATGAAGCATCTTGTAACTAACCTGCACTGTTTTCCATTTTTCCATCAATCCCTCAGGAATGATGCTAAAACTGTCAATGTCATCACCACAGCGTGTTTTTCCAAAATTACAAAGGTACGATTTTCCTTTGCTATCCTATTTACAACATACTTACGTTTTATAAAAATGTGGCGGGTAAATAAATATATAATGACTTGTTTTGGTAACTGTTGACCATGTGAGTTTTTATTTAAACATGATGTGATGTGTTACCTCTTCTCAGATCCTCGTGGCTGGATTGAAGTTTTTCCTGGGAAAAGATGAGGATGAGGCAAAAGACAGTGATTCAGAATCTGAGGTATGTTGTAACTGGTTCGTTTTTATTCAGTAAATGCATTTTACTTTTGATTTTCTGATGTTTCTGTTTCTCTGCAGGATGATGGACCAACCACCAGAGATCTTATGATCAGATATTCCACAGGGAAGAAAACGTCCAAAAATAAGAAGAAATTGGAGAAAGCCATGAAGGTTCTCAAGGTATTCAGCTCTAATGTTTTCCAAAAAAGGTTTTGGTGTCTGTTTCAGTGCTACATATTTGATCCTTGTTTTGTTTTCTCAGAAACATAAAAAAAAGAAAAAAGTAGAGGTTTTTAATTTCTCTGCTATTCACCTGATCCATGATCCACAGGGTAAGACTTTTATCGCTACACAGAAAATTTCATTGATGTGTAATGTAGGGATAGCGGTGTCATCTTATTGGCTGTGTTTTCAGATTTTGCTGAGAAGTTGTTGAAGCAGTTGGAGCATTCAAACGAGCGTTTCGAAGTGAAGATCATGATGATGGAACTCATCTCTAGACTCGTGGGAATTCACGAGGTAACATCATGTTTCATAAGTTCATTTCCAAACTGTTTCAGTATGTGGACTTGATAGTTAATTGTGGTCCTACACATTAAGACATAGTGCTTATGTAGGAAAAGCTAATTTATTTTTTGATTTTCTCCTTAGCTTTTCCTGTTTAACTTCTACCCGTTTGTCCAGCGGTTTCTTCAGCCTCACCAAAGAGGTAATTATGATGATCCTTGTGAAGTATGTTTCTTTTCTWTGAATGTCTGTCATCTTTCCTAATTCTGATGCTRAAGGTTTAGCCTGTGAGGTTGTGCTGAAGGCCTTTAGCCTGTGAGGTTGTGCTGAAGGCCTTTAGCCTGTGAGGTTGTGCTGAAGGCCTTTAGCCTGTGAGGTTGTTCTAAAGGTTATAAAATTCTCCTCTTTCTTTCAGAGGTGACCAAAATTCTTCTGTGTGCTGCCCAGGCCTCTCATCAGCTGGTTCCTCCTGAGGTAGATCTTGTGGTCATTTTAACTCTTTTAAGATGAGCCTGAGTCTGAAACTTTGAGATGAATGTTGGAATATGATTTTGTTTATTTTTTTCTGTTGTCACATCTCCAGACCATTGAACCTGTTATCATGACCATCGCAAATAACTTCGTAACAGACAGAAATTCTGGAGAGGTCATGACAGTTGGGTAAGCGCCTTTTATATCTCCAAAAAATTATTGTTTGAAGAATTTGGTGTGGTACTAATCTCATTCTTTCACTGTTGTACCTCAGAATCAACGCTATAAAAGAAGTGGTCGCCCGCTGTCCGCTATCCATGTCAGAAGACCTTCTGCAAGATCTCACCCAATACAAATCCCACAAAGATAAAAGTATGTCATATATGAGAACTGTGTGCTGTGTATGGTTTATAATTGGAGTTGTTGATCTACTAGGATTGTCAGTGATTGTTGACCTATTAGGATTAACAGTGTTTATCAGATTCACTTTGGCAACATCTCTGATGACTGTGTTGGTCTTCCAGATGTCATGATGTCTGCCAGAGGTCTTATCCAACTCTTCAGGAATCTGAATCCACAGATGCTACACAGAAAAGACAGGGTACGGTGTTTAAATCCATTCTTAAAAATAAGTGGGCCGGAACAGAGACAAAATAATCTCTAAATTGCAGGTTCCTGATAGTTATCAATGTTTAGTTGATGTTTGTGTCATTGTGTAACCAGGGGAAGCCCACAGAATCTTCAAAGGAGGCCAAGATCCAGAACTACGGACAACTGGAGGCCAAAGACTACATCCCTGGAGCCGAGGTGCTGGAGGTGCAGGAGAAGGCGGAGGAAGAGGAGGACGATGACGGGTGGGAAAGCGCCAGCATGAGCGAGGATGATGAAGACGGAGAGTGGGTGAACGTCCATCACTCCTCTGATGAAGATCAGACAGAAGTGGTGAGGAACTTCTCACTGTGTGACTCTGATACTGTCATGTTTGTAAATGACAGAAGCGATGCATCTCAGCCTGTTAACCTGTTCAATGTCTCAGGCTGAGAAACTAAAGAGCGTCCCAGAAAACGAGCGTAAAGCCAAAGCCGCTGAGGTCAGCGGCAGTCGACTCCTCACGCAGGAGGATTTCAAGAAGATCCGCATCGCCCAGATGGCCAAAGAGGTCAACGCTGCACCCGGCAAGGGCGAGAAGAGGAAGAACCTGGAGAGCGATGAAGAGGACGAGAGGTAGGATGCGATTCCTGAAATTCCCGAAAAAAACTGAAACCACGGTGACCACACGTCAGAAAATAATCGAATCTGTTGCATGAAATTATTCAGACTATATCAATGAACTACAAGCTGATGTTTTTCAGAGGAGAGATACTCAGTCTGAGGGACATTGAACATCTTCACAAGAAACCCAAGTCTGATAAAGAAACTCGCCTGGCAACAGCCTTGGTGAGTTCATGAATGCATTTAAAGATCAACTGTCAGTTTTCCCTCAGACATGGACTCCACCAGCTTGTCTTATCCCAGCAACATGATCTTAGAATGTAGGGTTAGGAGTTAACATGGTAAATGTCACAAATGTGTTGTTATTGAGGCTTACTGGACCTATAAAATAGTGCAGAATCATCTTCAAGAGTTTACATCACACATCAAACTTGTCTTAAATTAATTTATTGCCCAGCTTTTCATAGAAAAGAAATCAGTGTGGATTTGGCATTTTTATTCTGGCTTTATTTCCCTGCAGGCTGGGCGGACGGACAGGAAAGAGTTCGTAAAGAAGAGGAGTAAACTAAACCCGTACGCTAGCACCAGTAACAAGGAGAAGAAGCGCAAGAAGAACTTCATGATGATGAGACACAGCCAGAACGTGAGAACCAAAGGCAAACGTTCCTTCAGAGAGAAACAGGTGAGTTCTGGAGCTCCAAACCTTCTCAACACCTCCAGCTGTAGATGTGGTTGTTCTTACCATACAGGACCAGCAATGTTTCTTATTAAAACAAAGTTTCTTACTGCTGTTTCTCTCAGATCGCCCTGAGAGATGCTCTGCTGAAGAAGAGAAAACGCAAGTAACGTTTGGACGTGGAGTGTGTGGACCGTTCTGTATACAGAAGATGCTTGTGATATAACAGACATGCTGCTTTTGGTGATTGTCATGTTGTCTAAATAAATCATTTAAAAGATCCACACTTTTTTGTGACTGAATCATTCACAGATAAGGTACACACGAAACCCATTTGGGATTTGTGTATTTAATAATATATTAAAAAATGTCTCCCTCCAACAGATATTAAAGTCAGCATCCCTGTTTAAACCTTTGGTTATGCATTAAATCACTTTACAATCAAAGACCGATAATTGTTACTAATATTTAAAACAACAGCATTTACTCCTGAAGTATTTTAAAAGCTTGTACACAAATTTGCTTTTATAATTGTATTATAATTTAACATTGCATCAGTTTATAATTTAAATTAGGTGCATCTTAATCTTGCAATTAAATATATAGATTACCAAATGTAGATTATATATACAATTTCCGGGATGTATAGAATCCTCCCTCGTATTTCCATTTTTTGCTATATGATCTATATTATTTGCATGTCTCACGTTCAGGGTGATTTGGCGTGTGGATGGTTGTGTCAGTTTATAGAACATCTCCAGAGAGTTTAACATACATCGGTATTTTGGGAAATTCAGGTAAAAACAATTTATCAATTTCTGGTCTGGCTTTTATATTATTTCATCGTGATCTGCAAAGAACTTAATTGTAATTAATTATTTTAGACAAATAATTGTAATTTGTAAATTGCAGAATTAAATTGAATTTGTCTGGATATTGAATAGCTGTGGTGTCAGAAATGAACTTCTCCAGGCTAAATACAATTTCAGATTTTTTAACGATTTAAACCAATTTTTAATCAGCTCATTGAAATATAAATGTAGGTATATATAAATGGCAGCTATAGTTCACCACAGTATCTGCAGATTACAAATATTAAATACTATAAATGTGTTGTAGAAGTAATACCAGTTTTTCTCCATTTTCAAATATTAATTGTTTGCATTTTTCTCGGAGATCAGAAGAGACAGATGGCTGAATTTGAGAACTCCACCATTCCCAATCCTTTCACAAATATCACATCATACCCAACCGACTTTCTTAGGAATTTTTTGTTCGGCTTCAATTTCCTGTTTGGGCCTCCAACACACTCGTATGTTCTGTGGCTTATTGTGACTGGAGGAAGAGTCGTGTCAGAGTTTCTACAACTGAATCTCTGTGCTTGTGAGGTCGTAACTTCAATGTCTTCCCTCTTGTATTTACTGGAGATAAAGTTTCCACAAGTCTCTTCGTTGTCCAGATTTACAGTAGGACTGCTAACCACCGGTCGTCCTCTGTTTCAGTGTCTGATCTGTGTTGAGCGTTACCTGGCGGTGGTTCATCCCGTAACCTTCCTGAAGTTCAAACCTCTCAGATATAGACTAATCTGCTGTACAGCTGCCTGGATCATTTGTTTTGGATCGTGTGTGTTTACATCGTTTACAGTAGTTTCGCATCAAATAGTTTATATGTATGGTTTATTGGTGCAGTTTTTCCTTTTTCTGTTCATAAACCTGTTCTGTAGTTCGGCTGTTATTTGGACCCTAAAGCAACGCAGGCCGGGAGAAAGAGGGAGAGAGGGAAAGAGAGAAGAAAACAGCATGAAGAGAAGAGCTTCTAAATTCATTGTAGTAACTACAGTGACGGTTCTTATCCTGTTTGTCCCCACAATTATCACAGGATGCTTCTATGTTTTCTCAAAGTACGACGTTTCAAATTATACAGCTGGTAGTTTTTTATGTTTAATTATGTCTGGGTTTGTGCAACCTGTCTTGTATTTTCTTCGGAGTAAAAAAATGTCGTTCCTCTGTTGTACCGACCACGTCAAAAGTCAAAAGTAACGTTTATTAAAATTGTAATTTTTTTAAGTTACATTAGCATTATTCTATAATAATATTTGTAGCAGCAGTAGTAGCATTAGTGGAAATATTGTAAAAAAAGTTTTTTTTAACACTGTGGAACTGACAAATGATTAAATTGTTATAGCCATTTGTCCAAGAATAACAAATATACAGATTTAAGAGTTTGAAAATAAAATTTATAAGATTTCATTATTTTCCAATGGGAAAAAACTTCCCTTAAAACTGTAACGTGGCTACAATACGCGAAAACTTAAAAAGGTTAAAAACTACTGTCACCGCAATGGCAAAACTAAATCTTTAACTTGATCGTTTGTGTTTATTTTTAATATTTAGCCAAATTGATTTATTGTTTGTAGTGTTTTGTAAAATATTTAACAACTCATTTGTTAGCCTTCAAACCATCAAAGTAAAGAGTTGTATGTTCTATGTAAATGTTTCAAATGTTTACTCAGTAACTATTTAAACCATGTCTGTCTGACTTGTAATATTTGCATCTCTGATGTGTTATTACACAGAGCATATGAACTATAATGAGAGCTGTCTGAACATTTACATACATCTACAAAGAACAGAATTTCACCCTTCAAAGTCACAAATATCTTATTTAAATAAGGTGGAAAAATGATTTGTTTATATTTTTTTTGGTTTACATAATTTCCTTTTTAATAATCAATATTTGATATAATAAAGGACAATAGCAATACAACTCATCTAAAAATTTCAATTTAAAATTGTTTGTATTAAATTCAAGTGTAAACAGCACATTTATTTACCCATAAAGATCATGTCCCATACGGTGTTTATCGAAATGTTTTACAATCACATAAATGATGGACAATGATAAACAGTGTTCCAAGTAAACCACACATTTCTGTTCCAATGTTCATTGCTATTTTTTTTTACCTTAAATATTTACATATATGATGTTTAATGTGACGTGTAGTTTAAGTCCTGCATACGTCATTGTGACTTTTAAAGTTAGTCTCCAAAACACGCCACAGATTTACACATACCAGACACGAACATTTGCTCTACAGGTGACAACCACCATTTTAAATTGTATGTATTTGTGTTTCTATGATAAACAGATACATTTAGGTATTTCAGATGCATTAGTTACTGTGTAAAATGTAAAACTCTTTCATATGAATGGTTATGAATGTAAACTATGGAAATCATATGAAATGTTCTGAAGCCATTTGACCTCAGTTTTTTTCTAGCTGACTATATAATGTGTAGAAGGACCACAAACAGGAATTTATTAGAAATTTACTATCAAATCAGATTAATTTCAACCGGTTTCACACAGTATAAATGACCTGATTTTAACATTTTTAAATAGATACCTGTTTATATTGTTGCGCTTCAGAGCTGAGAAGATAAACCAGGAGGAGATGGAAACCTCAATGGTGAACTTCACCACCGTTGAAGAATACACAAACTCTACATCTCATGCCACTGAGCTGTTAGACAGTCTGGGCAATCTGGGCATTTGTTTCTACATAATCAGTTTACTGTTCGGTCTTCCTACATTCTCCTATATGATATTCCTCATCGTCACAGGAACCGGAAGTGGAGTTGCATCAGAATTCTTTATCCTAAATCTGTGTGTCTGTGAGTTAGGTCAGTGTCTAAATTCTTTGTTTGCTCTACTGACAACTTGGTTAAGTCTCAAGACCGTAGCACTGATCTTTTTTGGATTTTTTTTCACCGGTCGTCCTGTGTTTGAGTGTCTGATCAGTGTTGAGCGTTACCTGGCGGTGGTTCATCCCGTAACCTTCCTGAAGTTCAAACCTCTCAGATACAGACTGATCTGCTCTGCTGTGGCCTGGATCATTTGTCTTGTGTCTTGTTTGTGCTGCGTACTGTTAATGTTAAATCATAGGGCAGCATATAAAGGCTATTTCTCCGCATTATTCTTCCTCTTCCTCTCTATCCAAATGTTCTGTTGTGTGGCTGTTCTCAGAGCTCTGAAGCAGTCAGGACCGGGAGAGAGAGGGAGAGAGAGAGAGGAGGAAAACAACATGAAGAGAAGAGCGTTTAATCTCATTCTCATCACTGCTGTGAGCATGTTTATCACATATCTGCCATATGTCATCTTAGGTTTGTTTAGTGTTATGACATCACAGCTTAATAATATATTATGGATCGCTGGTTTAATTTGTTATGTTCTGTGTGGTTTTGTGCAGCCTGTTTTTTATCTGACCCGAGCTGGAAAACTCTGCTTCTGTTTGTCATAAAATCTACAATATGTTATTTTTACTTGTTAAAAAACTGTAAGTCCTGACTATTCTGATTAGTGGTTACCGATGTCACAGAACAGAATGTAACAGTTTAAATGCCAATTGTGTAAGATTTAAAGGCTTTATTTAAATGTCTATGTAATATTATTAACACCTGTACAGTGTGTGTATTAGATTATTATAAGTAAAAAAATCATCAAATCATCGTAAAAAAAGCATCACTGTTTAACATTCGGGTCATACAAAGATTACATCATACTTAACGTCCAATCATAACACACACTTAGCCTGTGTCATATTTTCTCTCTGGTCATTTTTAAATGCTTAGACTAAACATTTGCATTTTATGTTTTATGTGCATTGCCAGAGCTGGGAAGTTTGATGAATAGATTCATTTGGAAAGCTGGATGTTGGGTAATAAATACTAAAAAGATTTGACAGACCATTTTTAAACAATTTTACATGTTTGCTGTCCACAAAACAGGAGCAGATATTTAAATCATGCTTTAATCTACCGTATACGAGCAAATAATAGAGGAAATAGATTATCCAAAGCAAGATTCCTATAGAATAGAAATATTTAGGGGAATATTTACATTGAACCTATAGTATAAAAACTGTAAATATTAATTTGATTATAATGCCGTCAGCCACAGAAGGTATAAATCAATCAATTTAAAGTTTGGTGCAGTTAAAACACAATAATCACTGATTTTACATACAAAGAAATTTGCATGTCTGATGTTTTATGTGACACATAGTACGTCATAAATTTTATGGTGACTAAAGTCAGTTCTGTAACTGCACAGAAACTGATCTACATGCAGAGACTCTGGACTTCATACTCTTCAGGTGAAATACTGTTTTCAATGTTGTTTAAATGTTGTTTAAATGTTGCGATAAATAATAATGTCATGTCAATTTACCTGAATTAAAATACTCATTCTGTATTGAATTACTTTTCAGATGTGAAGTGGGGTGTGATGGGTGACAAACAGGAGTTTAGTAAATTACATATTTATTATCTTGTTTTGACTTCATATTGAACACTTCTTTCGTAGGTGTTATACTACTGTTGTCTTTCTGAGAAGATAAACCAGGAGAAGATGGATAAACCTACAATGAACTTCACTACTGAAACATCTACCAACTCCACAACGCATTCATTTGGGCGTATAGGCAATCTGGAGATTTGTATGTACAGCCTTAATGTACTGTTGGGTCTCCCCACACACTCTTATGTTATATTTCTCATCATCACAGGAGGAAGTGAAATTTCAGAGTTTTTCATCCTCAGTCTCTCTGTTTGTGAGATGGGAATCTGTGTGAATTGTTTGTTCTTTGTTCTGACAGTTTGTTTTTCCGGTTTTTACAACTTATCACTGTTTTTACAAGGATTAGTCGTCACCGGTCGTCCTCTGTTTCAGTGTCTGATCTGTGTTGAGCGTTACCTGGCGGTGGTCCATCCCGTAACCTTCCTGAAGTTCAAACCTCTCAGATACAGACTGATCTGTTCTTCTGCTGTCTGGATCATTGTTCTTGCTTCATGTTTGTGTTGTATACTTACTTTGGTCCTATTGACCATGGAAATTTATACCTGTTTCTTCCTGCTACAGTTCCTCGTCTTTCTCTCCATCCAGTTGTTTCTCCTTCTGGCTGTTCTCAGAGCTCTGAAGCAGTCAGGACCGGGAGAGAGAGGGAGAGAGAGAGAGGAGGAAAACAGCATGAAGAGAAGAGCGTTTTTTATCATTCTAATAACTACTGTGAGCACGGTTATCATCTATGTCCCATGTATTATACTGGGAATGTTTATTATTTTCAAAGAACAGTTTATTTCCGGATGTTGGTTTACTAGTTTGATTTGTTATTTTCTGGCTGGATTTGTACAGCCTGTTCTTTACTTGTCTCGTGCCGGAAAACTCTTCTACCTCTGTCATTACTGAATGGGAAATGTGGGCTAATTTACATTTTTTTTCTTTAGCCAATCAGTCTCTTACTCTTTTGTTTATGGCAACAGAATTGTCTGAAAAACAACAAAGCAAATGATTCAGTTTTGTTTGTGGACATTTAGTTTGCTGTGACAAGCTTATAAGATTAAAACCAGTATACTCAATCAGTTTTGTTTGTAATATGTCTCAGATCAGACTGTCAGTAAAGGGTTCAGAGACCATACATTTTTGCTTATGCATAAAATCCATCATTGTTCTGTTTTATGTAACACAGATATTCAGTTTGTTTTGATTTTGTTCATTAGTTTTGGTGGTTATAAATAGATGCTGTTAGTTAGTTTGTTTTTCCTACACTTTATGAATGACCTGTTTTTCCAGAAACAATAATGTATAACTTGACATCCTGTCACAGATATAATGTTTTCTCTCAAACAATTTTCAAATATTGACTTTTTTCTGAACTGTGAATTTGACTCTGGAAAAATTCGAATATCCAATTCCATTTGTGCCACCTGTAAAAACCCAGTTTCAGGTTTATAAACATTGTTTTAGAAGAAAACACTTTATTTATCATACATTTGCTGTAATATTTACTAATATATTAAAAATATTGAAATATATAGTCATTTTGTTATATAGTCAGGACCAGGAGAGAGAGGGAGAGAGAGACAGGAGGAAAACAACATGAAGAGACGAGCATTTAATCTCATTCTTATAACTACTGTAAGCACAGTTACCGTATATGTTCCTATTATTATGACTGGAGTTTGTTTTATTCTGATACAACAAAATAGTCAGGCGTTTTGGCTTCCCTCTTCTTTTTTTTATGGGCTAGCTGGTTTTGTACAGTCTGCTCTTTATTTACACAGGGTTGAAAAAATCTCCTGCCTCTGTTTTTCAAATAACAGAGGAAGATGATGACAACAAAGCAGAATATTCTTTCATTCTATTTGTGGACATCTAGTTAACTTTTTATTATAGCTGTGTTCGGGTAAACTTCACCCTTTAACTCAACAGGTGGACTGAACCAGTGATTTCAACCAGGTTTTGTCAGTTTTGTGTGTTTCTAATCCATTAGTTCAGACTGTCAGTGAGTGATTTTCAGTCCTTTTCTATTCAATTTTTCTATTCTATACAAATCTAGTGTTTTCATTAGATTTGTTTGTTACACAGTAAGCAGGTGTTATTATACTTTATCAATATGTTATTGATATAAATGACCCAGCATCACCTGTTTGTATATTATGGGTTACCAGAGAGATTACTGCCATCAACTTGACATTCTATTATGACAAATATATATAGTTTTTGTTTATAGATTGACTGCGTTTTTAGCCGTATTTGTTTTGGCTACTTTGTTTTCACTACTTTAAATATTTGCATACCTGGTTTTATATATGTGACCAGAAGCAGATGAAGTAATACACATATATTCTTGGGACAGCTTTGAAATTACTCTGTAAAACACAGTACAGAAATTTATATATGTCCTCAGAGATTTTCCACATTTAGGTGTAAATATATATATCCAACATCCAAAGGCTGGACTTCATTCTTCAGGTAAATCTCTTTTTGATTCATTTCACTGTTTTGTATTTTCTCAAAAATACACTGTGGTTTCTTTGTCAATAGTTTTATACGAAGGTTACACCATAATAGTTATGTACAAATAACATAGATTAGCTGTAAAACAAATGGGATTATATATTTATTTAGAGAACATATTAAAAGTTATTATATATTATTCCAGTTTAATATAAAATATTATTCACTGTAATATGAAAATGCAATTCTCATCTGGTTAATTTGGAAATAGCAGAAACAGTCATAGAGGTTTATTAAAATAAGCAGTAGTTAAATGATTGTGAATCATTTAATTGTTTTCTAAGTTTTCTGAATATTGCTTTTACATTATATTAAAACAGCCTTATTTTGATTTGACTGGTGCATTTGTCTTTCCATCAGATCACAATGTTATTTGAATACTGCTGAACTTCTAATCTCAGAAGACAAACAAGAAGATAAATAACTTCATGGAGAACTTTACCACACCTCAGTTAACTAAAGAATTAAACAGTATGGAAATCTCGATAATGAGCGTAAATGTTCTGTTCGGTCTTCCTGTACAATCTTACGTTTTATGGCTTATTGTCACAGGAACAGGAAGTGGAATTGCATCCGAATTCTTTGTCCTCAATCTGTCTGTCTGTGAGATTTTTATCTGTCTGGATTGTTTATTGTTTGTACTGTCGAAATGTTTTTTAGGTTTCATTTTATTAGCACTGTTTTTACAAGGATTAATCATCGCCGGTCGTCCTCTGTTTCAGTGTCTGATCTGTGTTGAGCGTTACCTGGCGGTGGTTCATCCCGTAACCTTTCTGAAGTTCAAACCTCTCAGATACAGACTGATCTGTTCTTCTACTGTGTGGATCATTAGTCTTGGATCCTGTTTCTTTTGCTTGTTTAGTTTACTTGCATTCAAGGTGACTGCGCATGCATTTTTTTTCTCCACTCTCTTCCTCGTTCTCCTCTCCATCCAGTTTTTTCTCCTTCTGGCTGTTCTCAGAGCTCTGAAGCAGTCAGGACCAGGAGAGAGAGTGAGAGAGAGAGAGGAGGAAAACCACATGAAGAGACGAGCGTTTTATCTCATTCTGTTAACTACTGTTAACATGATTTTCATGTACGTGCCAATTATTACCTCTGGAGTTTTGACTGTTGTGTTTGAAAAGTACATTTCTGAATTTTGGGTTCCTGCTTTGTTGTCTTATGTTCTGGGAGGGTTTTTGCAGCCCGTTCTTTATTTACACAGATGTGGAAAACTTTTCTGCTTTACTTCCTCCTGAAATGTTTCATATTCA
>JAZGTK010015286.1:0-13287 GCA_036877625.1 Ambastaia sidthimunki
ACCATGTCCAACAGAGGAGCCAGAACCTACACAAGTACACATGAACACTTACTGATTATATGCTGCTTAGTAGGCCTGATGACTAAAAAATACAAATGTGTTAATAAAATAGAGAAAGTGTTTATTAGAATTTAGAACAATTCTGATTTTTGCATTTTGACAATTGTATTTGCCACCTTATTACTGTAAACAACAAAAATCATCCTGTCCAGTTTTGTTATTTAAAATTGAGCATAAATGAAATGCCATGCATGCTTAATTTTATTTAATTTCTTTATGCTTTTTGGGGTGAAATATGACCCTCTGAGTCTCTTTGACTGACCCTCATTATTGTCATTTTAGTCTGGAACCCTGTGTGTGTGTGTGTGTGTGTGTGTCTTACCTCAGCCAGCAGAGCCAGAGCTTGTACACTGAATACAGATGGGGCTGAAGATGAGACCATAGTGCCCTGACCTGCACACTCTGAGATGAGTGAAACAGCATTAGACTCAAAACTGCCACTGTTTACAATTCAGCAATTCTATGACCGCTGTACTTCTCTGTAGGTTTACCATCCAAGTCATTGGCATCATGGTCGTCATCTTCTCCCTGCAGACAGATTTGAGGCTGAGCTTTTACTTCCAGGTTACGACTCAGCCAGCTGGTCTGCTCAAGAGACGAGCCGGCCACACCCCCCACTGCCTCTAGAATACGCTGGCTCACTTCCTGTTGAGAGTACAGTTACTATGTAAACAAACTTTAACAGGCTGGTAAAACAACATACTGGCTATATTCTTTCTGGTTCTTTAAACAAATGAGACAATGAATAACAAGGGCTGTTGATGTAATGCATTAGCTGTACGGAACAAACCTGTAGTTCTCGAGTATCCCTCTTGTTATCCATGTTGGGAAGTCGATTTACACAGTCGTTAAGGATGCTGCATTATTAAAATATACAGTCAGTTCTGTGCTTCAAAGGATTTTTCACCTTTAAATTATATACCAATAAAAAAGTTGTTTTATGTAATAAACAAGAGCTCTCCATAACACAATGCAGAGAGGAAAGGGCTGAATTTGTAGACGGTCTTCCTTTTTTTCAAGATGCAAATTGTAAAGATGCTTTCGTTAGCCAACACAATTAATTACTTTACTCACCCAAGGAGCAAGAAGTGTCCAGGTGGGGCAAGATTAAGCTGCACAGATTCTCTGAGCAAACAGAGCAGAGGGTTGATGTTCTCCTGAAGAGCCTGGGCAGGAAGACTAAAAAATAACACAGAGAAGAATATAATCATCAAAGACATTCCACCAAACTTCTATTACAAACCATATAGTATTCACTATTACCTGAAGTGCTACAGTCAATGTCCTTTTATTTACGTTTATGGTGCATGACATCAGAAGATGGCACATTAGATTAGATAACAGAGGATGATGTCAATGGAAACTGTTACCTTTTGATGTAGACATAGCTGAACTGTAGCATTGGAATGTCAACTAGGGTAGTCCTCTGTTAGTGAGACAGTAATGAGAAACGGAGTGAATATTAATGTGGTTCAATAGTTTTGTGTTTGATTATGTGTTAGAACGTTGGGAATACCTGGTCTCCTTTGATCTGATGGGGTTTCTTCACCACCTCTCTGATGAGTTGCAGTACAGTGTCTGTCCGGAGCGTGTTTAACGCCTTTACCAGGTCCACCAAGGTCATTTGAGAATCGCTGGCATCAGGCAAAATCTATGCATGCATATACAAATACACAATATGAAAACCACTCCAAAGTGGAGATGTGGAGTCAGATCCATGCTTGAACACATGGTAGACAATGTCATTTTTGCATACTCTTCTATATTCTTCACCTTTTTTCTGGAACATCTTTTACGGCTTTTCCTGGTACTCCATACAGCAGCAATGGAGGCCATGACCTGCACCCCAAACTGCTGAGTTAGAGGCATCAGGAACTCCAGAACCTTCTGTCTCAAGATCTACAGAGAATGAAAACACGTGTGGCACTGAATCAACACTATGACATGATCTATCTATCTCTATGTAAACAACATAATCAAGAAAACATTTTGCTGTATTTACTTTCATTATCAGCTATACCTTTGTCCCCTTAAAGTACACAGAGGTGGGTGAGACTTTGCTGCCATGGGCAGAGTCACAGCCCTTGACCACACCCCAAAGTAAGGCCATGCTGCTAATCATGTGTGGAAACTCATCCAAAACAGCATTGCTAGCATTTCGCAGGTCTGGAACATCACATCCTACAGTTGCCTACAGACAAAAAAAAAACATTATATCATTAAAGGCAATTTCAGAGACTAGCAATAGCAATTTAGCTTTAAAAACATAACATCCCACCCTCCCTTCAGAATGCTTGAATCCTCCAATACATGAATGCCTACATAGTTTGAAAGGCAAGAAGAACATCCTATCATTGGGTTTAGACTGAACACTGATTGGATGAACATTTTATGGTCCTGTCCCTTCCAGAGAAGATATATTTATTATATTATAAATATATATGGATCACTTTACTTAAGGGTTGCATTTGACAGCTGTGTATGAGGGGAAGTATAGGAGAACAATGCCACCCCAAGCAACTGTCTGTGGCATCCAAGACAGGATCCACCAATTTGCAGATTTGTTTTGATTTAGCAGGTGCTTATATCTTTACCTTCTTGTGATCCAAAAGACAGTAGTGTGTAATAGTCGTAAGTCCTTCCAGTAGAGTCAGAGGATAATCAGGTGCTATGTTTTCCCTTTTTAAGATGCTGCTGCACGAAGAAAACCATAACACATGAAAACAACAATAAAATATGTCAGATCATATTTATCAAAACCACATCAAACTCATGTGCACTCACACAAACTTACTTGTGTGAAGCCTTGACTCCATCATGCTCATGTTGTTTAACAAGCTCGTCCAGGTTCTTGCAGATCTGGGCGATGATAGGTGCTACAATGATGGCCAGTGATCGTCCTAAATATGGCAACACTTCACATAGTAGAGTCACCCAGGCTGGGTGCATGGCACAACCGTACTGTGGGTGCAAAGCTCTGGCCGCAGCTGACACAAACATTCCCTGAGCAGTGATAGGCTGATTGGCAATGTAACGCACTGCTTTGATGGACTGCTGGAACATCACAGCTGTTTGCCACTCTCGAGCCAGGGCTGAGGAAGGTGGCTCTGCACGTCGCTGTTGGTTAGATTGGTGATGCTCGTGATCATTTGCCTTGGTTTGTGGTGGACACACATGGTGCTCCAATACAATAAGAACCTTGATGAGCTTCAGCAGAGCAATCTGGAGTGGATGTTCTGCCCAAATCCCATCTCGGCCAAAATTGATCAGACTCTCTTCTGAAAGCTCCCCTCCATGGTCTTCCTCAGGAATTGTGTGCTGGTCCGGCCGCTCACCTCGCTGGCAAACATACATGGAGGCAGAAAGTGTAAGGAGAACATACTGCTGCACATTGTAGCTCCAAAGCAGGTTGCGCACAGCCTCCAGATTAGCATTGCACCTCGCCTCTCCGATCTGAGCCTGCTGGGCCACCCTTACCAACTGGATCATCAACTCAGTCAGCACCTCCACGCTTTTTACCTGCACCTCCCGATTAGCCTGGAGTTGCGGTGTGGGAACATTAGCATAGGAGAAATAGTGAGAGCGGAGATAGCGCAGGCAGAGGGAGGTGAGTAGCTCTAGCAGGAGAGTTGGTGGAGAAGAAGGGGAAGATGGTAGATGGAGAGGAGAAGATAGTGGCTGAGATGGGTCAGGAGTGGCTGCACTTGGTGGTGTTGAGGTCTGCAATCGGCCATAGAAGCTGCCACCTTCCTGAGCCTGACGGTGCCTCTGCAGAAGGTTTTGGATGAGGTTGAGATGAGCGGTGGAGCTACAATCCAGAGAAGTACTGGAGAGAGCCTCTACAAATGGCCCTGCACTTGTCCGGAGTATGGTCTCTAAAACAGTGAAGGCATAGAGAATGCGCCTGCTCTCATACTGCTGCTTATAAAGTAAAACATGACGAAAAAGTGAATCCACCGCCTCTCGTTTCTCTTGCTGTCGCTTCAGCTGCCGAGACTTGACTATGGCCTCCAACTGTCCATCGTCTTCATCGCTTGAGAGCGAATCAGAAACCTGAGTGCGTTCTGAATCCACCCTCTGCAGGCCATTGGCCACAACATTGGATTGATCATCACGATGCTGCAAGTAAGGGGCAGAGCTTGAGCTGGAGTTTTCAGTGGAGTTCTTAGCTCCACTGGTATCTGCAGACTCTGTGTGCTCACTTTCCTCATCTTCTTCCACTCTTTCATCATCCTCTCCCTCTGTTTCTTCACTCTCACTCTGGGACATTTCTGGGGAATCTGAGGGTGTTCCCATTAGCTCTGGATCTCGTTCCAGCTCCGCCCACAATGCCTCACGGTCTACAACAGTGATGCGACCAGCGAAGGTTTCCTGTGTGTCCTCTCCAAAACTTTTTGCGGTGGATCTGTCTCTGTAACTCACTGCCTTTAAATTACCTAAATCACATGTACAGTAAAAAGTAATAAATACAAATATCTCCATATATTTAAATATCTCATATCATCATTTCAAGAATAGGAATAAATTGCCTTTTGAGAAACTGTGCAAATTACTATATTGAATTGTTTTAGTTTAGTAATCAATAATGTTGTTTAATTCCATACCAACAGAGAGATTCTGTTTGACTGTCTGTATAGGTGACCTCTGTGTTTTGGGATCCAACAGTAAGAGCAGAACTGGTTCCAGAATCCGGACCACATCATTGAGAGAGAGAGCCCGCACCAACCAGTTCTGTGCTGCAGCGCTAACACTTCCATCATGATTGTTCAAACTATCTAGCACCACAAACAAAGACCTGAAACACAGAGGCATCCAGAGAACTCTGAGTGAATGTGTTACAAAGCTCTTAACAAAATATGATGCAAGGAAAGAAATTCATTACAGTTATATAAGAAATGTGGAGAATATGACCTGTCAAAAGAGCGGTTGAGGGAAGTGCTGCGATTGGTCTGGATCTCTCGTGTCAGGTGCCAAACAACTGAGAACCTGTGGAGCGCCTCCAGACACACAACCTAACACACACACTCAGTTACATGAATGTTTATAAAGGTTTATGAAGGTTTGCAACGAATAAAAGAAATTCGGTACCTTGTCCCTGTTGAGTAAACCCATGCAGATGATGTCCTCACAAATGGTGGCAGACGGTGCCAGGCAGTGAAGCCTATAGAAAAGCTCCACACAAGATACGTGATGCTCTCTGCGTTCATTATCCAACTGAGCCCAAAGCACCTGAGATACACGCTGTAACACAGAACAGTGAGAATTACTAAAGTCCATTCAAGGAAAATCAGTTCAATTGGCGGTCATCTTGGTGACTGGACAGCTATTTTCAACATGAGAACATGACAACATGATGAAGGTTATGTGCGTTACCAGGTAAAAGTCTGTGGAATCCTCAGTGATTTTGAGAACAGCAGGGTAGATGGGCGGCAGGGTGACCATCTGCAGCTGTCCACTGAGTGGGTTAGCATCAGAGTTCTTATAGCGCTGGTTCTTATCCTGAATGACAAGAGCTAAAGACTGAGAGTGATTGATCAGCTCAAGAAGAGAGGAGATCGCAACATGCTGCACCTGTAGATACAAACACACACACAAAGACGGTCATATTAACTGAGATAAAGCAATGTCAAAGTCATCTGGTATATTTTTAATTTTAAAAAGACTTTCTCGTATTCGGGTTTAACGTGACAAATGTAAATAAGCGATTTGTGTGTTGACTCTTCTGAAGAGCACAAACACTGTGTTGCTATCAAAACATTGATCTGTTTGCCTGAGTGGTCTGACATGTTGACTTCTGATATGAATTTGGGGCAGGACCACGTTCATGAGAACATTTTACATTAAGGGAGTAGTTTAAAATATTAAAAGAACATTTAAAGTGAAACTAGAAAGTGTCTAATGACAGACATAATGGTTGTTGTACAAACAATTTTCCTTGTCAATACTGCAGCATTTATCTTGGATCATGTCCTGCACATCTTGCTTAATATGTTCTTTGAAATCAGATTGTTTACTGCTGTACAATGTTTACCACCAGTCTCATCTTTGATGCTAATATGGGCAAAACTGACCACTGTATTCCATATTTTTCAGACTGATATTGATTGGTCGATAAAATGCTAAGTCATCTGGGTGTTGTCTGGCTATGCAACCAACCTAATTCCATTATTATTAATCTCATCTCCACATTGGAGATCTCCTGGTGTTTTAGGGTACCTGATAGTCTTTTGTCAGGCAACACAGAGACATCAAGGACCTCAACCACTCAGGAAGGCTGCTTTCGATCCCTGAGAAAGGAAATATTCAGTTTTAAAAGAACAACTGCATATGTAAGCAACTCTGTGCTATATTTAATGTATCTTAGCAAAGTACAGCTTCTTAATGTACCTGTCTTGGTGAACATAGTCGTGAACAGGTCTTGGCTTTCTTCCTCTGTGAAATAGACAGGAAATGTTGTGCATTCCAGGAGGAGTTGGCAGACGACAGAAAAGGCCTGGCGACACGACTCTGACATCTCCCCTTTGCCCTTTGATTGGAAACTTCCCATCCAGTCCAGCTCTAATGGTCTGTGGTCTTTACCCCCGTCCTCAGAAGACCCATTAAAGGCATGGATTCTCAGTTTACCAGGACTGAAAAACTCGGCAAGTCTGTCTTTAATGAGACCCAGGTCTCGACTTCCTTTACGATTCCCTAAAGACCTCTTACTGCCACGGGGAGAACCATTCTGATCTACCTGATTTACCTCTTCCTGTTTCTTCTTTTTCTCGAGATCCACTTTATCCAGGAAGTGCCTGAAAAACACATGGAGACAGAGGGATTAAGAAACCCTGAGACAGATAAATCTAGAAAAAGCAGATACAGTGTGAAGTATGTATGCTGCTGGTCACAAGGCACAGTAACAGAGCCTACATTTATAAAGGCGCTAGTGTACTGCTTACTGCACACTAAGAAGTACGTACTATATTCCACCTACTTTGTTACATAGTATGTAAAATAGTATGCACTGATAAACCAGTGGCAGTCATCAAGTATGAGTAGAATGATAATATGCTATAATATACAACCATGTGCAAGAATAAGTAGATCACCTTGTGATCATGGATGCTAGTATGTCCTGAAGACATCTGGACATGTTTTGAATAGTCCCTCCTTTTCTCCAAACGTCCTCTGTCCCAGTAGCAGCATCTGATCCATTATGGGCGGGTAGGAGGTGCTGTTCAGATGGAGAGGCGCTCAGGCCCAACCCACTGTCTTCAGAACGCAAAGGAGCGTATGGCGCTTCGAGTGGCTCCGCCTCCTGTGCATCCTGTCCAATCAGATCAACATCACTGGCGCCGTCTTCATGGTTACCTTTCACCTGGTTACTCTCCTTCATTTTATGGTTTCCTGTTACCAGGGTCTATATTTGTACAACAAAGACATCAAAAACAGCTTTTTTTACAAGCAATGTAGATTACATGTATATAATTCCTAACAGCGATATATAAAATTAAGGCTACAATCCATAACTTTTGCCCCTCTGCATAGAATTGCAGGTTACTTTACATACTTTTTATTACATATGTTGTAGTCAAATCAAGCCAAACTGGCATTTCCTGGAAAATCGGACCTGACAGCTCAAATTATAAATCATTATTGTAAATGTACAGTAATCAGTTGAGGTAGGGTTAGGAGGCCATTTTAAACACCTAAATCTGTCATAAACTTGCTGAATAACTGATTTTTGCTTATTTTTAACCTCAAGAAAGTAATGCATTGTAGCTTTAATTGGATCGTTAAACGTCTCATGATACAAATAGTGTCACTCCAATAAAAAACCCATAATGATCCATCATACCTGTGTTTGTCCAGCCTTTAGTGTCTGTGATTCTGCCTCCATATCCATATAAGCCACTGGCATCTGGATCTTACTGAGCACTTTATAACATGCTCTCATGGCCTGCGTGAGCTCCTGCAAGCTCAGGGAGGTCATGTGACCACGCAGTGACTGCAGCATGCTGCCCAGCATCTGAGGCAGGTATTGCGTTTGAATTTCTGCATAGAGCTCCTATTAAGAAAGTCAAGTGGTAGAATTAGATACAAAACTTCAAGGACACTAAAAACACATCAGACTGATTATTGCATTATTAATACAGAAACACAGACGAATCAATAAATGAGATCATACCAGAGGAATAACATCCAAAAGGAAAATAATGAGTGTTGAGAGTTCGGTCACTGATGGAGGGCTGCTCCAGGCTTTACTTTCACTCTTCCCTGTTGGGTCACTCAGCGCGCTGAGAGACAACCGGATATCTGGTCAACATCTCAACACCATCACAGTACTGATCTTGTATTGTTGTGTATTATGAGATTACACGTGTTTACCTGAGACAGGTTTGGAACCGTCTTGTCATGTAGTCCCAAAGATAATTGCTGCTCATGGCACTGACAAGCAAATTGACGGTCTTTATAATCTCTGAAGAGTTTTTGTTCTCCTTCATTTTACTGCACAGATACAAAAAAACATAAATTTGTATAATGCATATTACATATAAAACATTTTTGGTCTAATTTCACCCAAAGCATTTTTAAGAATCTTTGAATTTTGTTAGCATGTAGGGTCCAAAATTAACTTTACCGGCTATAAATATTTTTATTTAACAATGTATTCTTGCATGCTTGCATGTCATGCTAATTGAATGTACAAACTGGACCCTGCGTGTTCCCTCAAACCCATGACTTCTGCGTTGCCAGATCCACACTCTAGCACTTGAGCTACAGGAAAGCTTGTCTATTTTAAACCTGCGTGTATTGACTGTTTCTCTGACCTGTTGAGTTGGCTGCCACTTAGGCTGCAGCTGAGAGCATCCTCCCCCATCACTGCCTTACAGTAGCTGTAAAAAGCTCGGACCACTTCCAGCAACACATCAGACAACACCACTGGCCCTGTTCATGTGCGTGAGAAATAATAATGGATTACCAAAATATAAAATCTAATACAGCTTCAGTTTGTATTTGCATTTTTTTTTACCTATCTCAGGTTTGTCCAGCAGGCTAATAATGATGCGAAAGGGTCTGAGATATTCTATGACATTGTCTGGACTGGCCTCTATATCTTTCTGCTTCAAAATATTTACCAGAGCCTGGGAAACAATATATGTGAGAGGCAAGACATGTTAAAAAGCCATTATATAACACTATTTATGTATAAGTGTGTATACAGTACTCTTTTCTATACCTTCACCAGTAATTCTCTAGAGTGTGTGCTGAAATAAAATTCTGTGTACACCTCCAAAGTGTTATAGCAACTGGCATCCGCAGCCACCATTCCCCCTTTGATGTCTAAGCCTGACAACACACATATAGAAATATGAAATATATGATAAGATCCCATTTTTTTTATTAAAGGGATAGTTCACCCAAAAATAAAAGTTCTGCCATCATTTACTCACCCTCGTGTCATTCCAAACCTATTTCTCTGGAACACAAAAGGAGATATTTTGAGAAATGTCTCAGTGGCTTTGTGTCCATACAATGGAAGTCAATGGGTGCCACTGTTGTTTGGTTTCCAATGTACTTCAAAATAGCATCTTTTGTGTTCCTCAGAAGCCAAAAAGTTATACAGGTTTAGAATGACGCAAGTAAATGGAAGAATTTTTATTTTGGGGTGAACTATCCCTTTAAACAGTAACTGAGTACATCCATAGTTTTTAATTTTCATACTGAAAAATGTCAACAGTACCAAGAATCCAAGCATAGAGCCGTCGATTTAGAGACATGTCTCTTCTGAGCAGCGTGAGTAAGGCAGCAGACACCAAACCGATCATCTCATCTTCATTCAGTGGAATGGCACATTCAATAGGATTCTATAGAAATGATTATTAAAAGGTTAACCCAGATGGTCTAAGTTCATTGGTGATGCATGAATTTCAAATCTAGTATCTGAAAAAACAGGGATTCACCAACCAGGCAGGTTGTAAAGGGGCAGAAGTAGAGCAGAATTTCCAGCATGTTCCTCTGGACCAGAACATTAGAGTCTTGTAGAGCAAGACAGATGGCCTTCACCTACACCCGTATTGAAATTTTCATTTTAATTTTAAGACAACAGACCTTACTCAGAGTAGATGCCATGTGTAATTTGAGCACCATGAAAATTACAGTGTGGTCAATATGTCCCACTGACGTAAGGTCTTAGGTCACAACCCTTTCCTAGGTATTCCTAGGATTTTTTTCTCTGGAAATTTAAAAACATTTTGTTCATGTCAAATTAAATATGGCATCCACAAACATATCAGTCTTTATAGTATACATATAGTATATGGAGTATATAGTGTATATATAGTAAATGTATAGAATATGTAGTATAAAATGTGATAATAGATAATGATATCATGTCCAAACAAACACAGACGTACCACAAGCTTGTGGTCTGTCCCAAGCATATACTTCTGTTCTCGGCCAGTGACTGAGTGGTCAAAATGTGCAACGATGAAGAGAGTGGCAGGAAGCCGTACAAGAGGACATATAAGCACTGAACCCCACAGTGCCCCATAAAACACATGCTGACCCACCAACATGGTCAACTTCAAAAGCAACGAGTCCGTCCTGAGATGAGAAGAATAAAAGTGATGAACACAAATTTGTGCTACAACAATATCTGAGTATCTTCAATCACCTTCAAACCTGCCTGATCTTAACTGTTGCTTAAAATCCTAAAATAAATTTGATCTAGATTAAACTGTGTCGTTCTTCATTCCCAAATGAACACGTATAATATCAATAAGGACACCTACATTTTCTACGGCAATATTATGTTAATAATGTAACTTTAATTCATTTAAAAATGGATTCAGGTCATAGTAGAGGTTACAGTCTGAATGCAGAGCAGTTCTGTGGGATGTTCTGTAAAGTTTGTCAGAAATAGCACTTATGAGGGGCAGTGGGGGCTTAGAGATGTGACTGCTCACACTGTATTTGGGATGTCAGCAGCATTTATTACTGATAGTTGGTGATAAGATGGACGCTGTTGTACCTGTCATAGACCTCTGAGCCCTCTTCTAGTCCAGGCAGAAGGCCCATAATAAAGGCCTGCAGGCTGGGTAACAGCGCCCTCTGAAGGGGCAGGAAGTAGCGCTCGTACAGCGTCAACAAAACCGGCTTCACTGACATCGCCGCATGGCCCAGCAATGGGAACAGCCCTGAACTGAGACACAAGTGCACACAGATGACAACTAGGAAAATTTACCTCTCTAATTCTTATAACTATAAAGCAAAAGCTATACAATTTAACTTGCAAATAATTTATACATATTCATTACTGCATTAATTAGTGTTTGAAGAGGGGGGGCTATCATGGAAATTAACATAAAAGTCTTACAGAATAATCTTTGTATTAAAAAAAGGATTTTCTATATGCAAAATATAATTGCTATAATAATTGTTTGAAATATTATTTGTATTATTTTTTAGGTGAAAACTGACCCTGACATTTCTTTGTGAGATTTACACAGTGTAAGATTATACTACTGAAGTCACAGAATGTGTCTTTGAAATATATATCAGATAATGACACTCACCTGTAAATGAAGAGATCCTTTGCTAGCCATTTTGTGCCGATGATTTTGAAAATGACCTCATAGGTCTCCAGTGCTTTGAGATGGACGCCGCTGGGCAGGGCAGGATGCAAACACTGAGCCAACCGCTTCCCTATGATCAATCGCCGTGGTAACAGCGAGTACTTCAGATTACTCTGAAGAGCCTGAGAAAAAGAGACATAATGACTGATAGACAAACAGGAATCATGTAGACCAGCCACATTTTATAGGAGGAAAATGTTTAAGTCTGTAATTTCCAATGTGCTATAAAAATCAATTGACAAATAATAACAGTAAGCACTCTTTATTGATGTTCCATGTAATGCAGTTGTCACTGAGGAACTTAATAATATATAACAACCCATAAACCAGAGTCTAGTTCTGTTATTACACTGACTACAAGAACCTTTTGTTACAAGGTCTCCCATCTTCAGCACATATCTCACTGTTTAGCAACCACATGCTAAACAGGTTTTAAAAGGATTATCAACATTACCTCAGAAGAGCAAATGGTTTATTTATTATGCATAGCATGTGAGGCATGTTTTGCAAGACATTGCGAGACACCATTGATTATGTCTCTGAGTGCACAAAGGGGAAATATCTGAAGGGTTCTAAAAACAGGCCAGTAGACCAAAGTATCATATTGTAAAGACGTTTTTCTCAACTTCTGAGAAATCCAAAATCTGTTATTTTGTAAATGCAATCACCTTACACTATATTGATTTGGCCGTGTCATTTTAGGGGGCATGAATACCTCCTGTTAAAAAGGCAAAATCCAAAACAAATACTAAGAGCCTGATATAGGCACACGTAAACAGGAGGTTAGTGTTGTAAGTCACATTACATCCGGAAAGTCCCATTGAGCAAACAAAAAAAATCACATGCTGTATCAAGATAAAAAGGAGAGACGTTTAAAAATAACAACAGTTTTCTCACATTAGCATGTAAAGTTGGTAACGCGTTGGGAGAAAATGAAAGAGAGTAAGTTTAGATGATGTATTTGACTAATCACAGGCGATGTGTAAACAAGTCTAGCACAACCTATTCAAATCAGCTGCACTTTGAACATCAACTCAGATGTGTTTGAGGTTAAGTAGCCGCCCAATGTTTCCCCAACACCTTCATTCAACAGAACTGACAATCTACTGTACGTCATTTACTTCCCCAGCAGTAACTAAAATCTGATCTTGAACTTCACTGACAAAACTTCCTCTTCTACTAGCAAAAGGGAAGCGTTAGCCTAGTCATGTAACGAACTTTTAACAAATGAGCCAAAAGTGGTCAACTAAAAACGTAGAGTAAATATGGAAAATAAAAATGAAAAAATAAAATCTTTACAGTTAAGAACTGAAACAGAATTTAAGTAGCTTGCACTTATTCCGATAGTTTTCCAACAAAAACAAATATTAACCTAAATTACTAAGTGTTACTGATTTGTCTTCAGCCTCTTTAGTACCTTGTTGAGTTTTCCTAGTGAGGAGATGAGATCTGCCCATTCGCTGGATGATTCAAAGTTTCGCAGCGCCTTCTCAATGACAGCTGCGTAACTACGGTAACGGTAGTCATTCTGTAGGTCAGCTTCCTCAGGATCCATCATGCCTCAGTCGTGTCCCAGCATGCTCAGCATCTATCTATGAAAGACCATAAA
>JAZGTK010015287.1:0-13287 GCA_036877625.1 Ambastaia sidthimunki
TCACGCACACACACACACTCTCACGCACACACACACACTCTCACGCACACACACACACTCTCACGCACACACACACACTCTCACGCACACACACTCTCACACACACTCTCTCACACACACACTCTCACACACTCTCACACACACACACACACACCTTCCCAAACTGCATGATGCAGATATAACTTTCTGAATCAGTATTTTGTAGCATCCAAACACACTTTATTATTTGCGTAAACATTTCTATTTATTTATAACTACCTTTTTTTATCACCTGTTATTTAACTAAATTTATTTACTATTTAATTACCTGTTATTTATTTATTTAACTTAAGAATTTAGCTATTTACAAAAGAAAATTAAGCATAAATGCAACAATTTTCTAATCGGTTTAAAAAATAAATTAAATTTAAGGTAAAGAAATATACTGTTACAAGAATTAATATCTTGTGCAGTTTTGTTTCTTAAATGTATCTTGTTGCAAAGTTAAGATATGCTTGAAAAGGCAGTGGTTATGATTTTACTTATTAATTTGTTTGCTGTGTAAACATCACACACTGCTGATTCAGCAATCTTTAGCCGTGCCAATCCATTAGTCACATTGTGTGAGGCTTTCATGAAGTCATTGGCTTGGTCACTGTAGGTTTGGTTCTGTGTCAGTCATTGGCTGGAATGTGTTTTTTTTCCTCACCCATACTGTACATCCATCCACTCCTCCCTTCCCTTTCCCATTCACCTTCTCCTTCCCTTCCTACCGCCACTCAGTTTTGCTTTTACTTCCTGTCTTTTACTACTTTTTACATCTCTTTTGCTTTCATTCACACCTGTCATGTTAATATTCAATAATATTCATGGACTTTTTTTTGCACATGGTACTTAATAATGCAGAATAATTTTTCAATATGTTTATTATGTGTCAGATAATAAATCGTTTGATAAATTGTTCAGCATCAAGACATAGTATTAGGATGCTTTTTATTGTCAAATGGTAGTTAAATGTTAAATGGTAGTTAAACCAGTTTGTGGTATTATGTCTGATGTCATAATACCACATCCACTTTAAACACATACATCCACTTTACCACTAACACATTTTAACTAAAAATGATTTAAATTTAGTTCTGTTCTAGTATCATTTGTTTGCATATGCCATCTAATGTCATCAAATTCTTGATAGAACAGCTGAATCACAGATTTACAGATGCATGTCAGTCAGTTTGTCACACTTTCTTAAACACTTTCTCTCTTATTTTTTTCTTCTATAGCTCATTCTGGTTCCTCTTCAAATGCAAAATATGACCCCGACCAAATCAAAGCGGAAATCGCCTGTAGGCGTGAGCGGGTAAGTTATTATCCTCAAAGAACAATGCCTTGTACGTCAGGCCTGAGGGGGGAGGCCGGCCCTCATGTGCTGTGTTGATTGTGTGTTTGTATGTGTGTGTTGGGGGGCAATGTTAGGAACAGGGGGCCTAGTTTGGGTTCGCTGTGGTGTTTGTGAGAGTTCACTGGGACTCTCAGGAAGAGTCATTGTGTCACGAACAGTGGCCTGTGGGTGAAGAAGTGTTGCACTTGGCTTGCCAGTTTCATTTCGATGGTGAGCTCAGTCGTATTGAGTCACACGGTTCAGCTCATGGTTTACTGTACTCATCCTCATGTTACAAAGCAGTTTTCTGAGAAACAGCAGATATATTGAAAGCAAAATGAAGGTGACCATTTAATGACAGTATTTTTGGGTGAGCTTCAGTATTCCTGTGAGGCTTTTAACGTAAGTAACATTAGAGGCAAAATACGCTTTCAATACTTTTTTCAGTTTTTGGGGGAGATGTGGACTCTGTCTTATGCCATATTTTGTCTAGTGGTACCTAATGTCAGCTTTTAAATTCTCTCATGTCTGTGTGCAGACTGCTGCAGTATGGGTGTTCATATCTGGGTTGTTTAACTGTATATTGAATGACCCTGCATTCCTCGGTTGTGGTTTTGGGAGGGCTGTGTGTGTGTTAAAGGTTTTTTTAATGTTCCTCTGTTTGTGCTGGGCGTGTCGGGAAACATTGGACATGTCTCTTCGCTTATGACGCAGCTTTTTTTGCAGTGGTGGCTCTGAGGGAATCCCAGTATGTTTTGATGTGTATTGACTGGTGGCTCCTGTGTCCACAGCTCTCCAGACTCAAACAGGAGCTGGCTCAGATGAGACAGGAGTTGCAATACAAGGAAATGGGAGTGGAGACACTACAGGAGTGAGTAAAACTCAACCTTTAAGATTTAAAAGGAAAGTTCACCCAAAAATAGAAATTCTGTCATCACATTCCTTCCCTTATGTCACAGCCTATGACCTCAGTACGTTTTTTTTTGTAGAACACTAGGGTTAAGTAGAAGTTGCACTCTTTTAAATAAAGAAGGTGGAATGGAACCAAAGTTCTGAGATGGGCATCAAAAGCACCATGCAAGCATTATTAAAGTAGTCCATACGACTCATGTACCAAGTTTTTCTAAGGCTCATTCATTTCTTCTGAGGCCATATGTTACATTTGTGTGAGGAAAAGACTAAAATTAAATTTGATATTTACCAAAAGCTTAAACTTTTGATTGACTGTGTTGTCACCATTTGGAAAACAGCAGCTTTGAGTTTCTGCTGTAAATAAGTGCTTTGTGTTCCAGAGACGAAAGATGATAAAACATTTTTCATATTTGGGTGTACTGTTCCTTTAAATCGTGATCGAATCAAAGTGATTGAAGGGATATCACTTTGAATTTATACTTAAGCCTCGATTGTACATTTTTAATTACATTTTTAAAAAATTACTTTGTATAGTAAAACTTTGGGTGTAATGGTTGTCTTAAATAATTTGCCATCTTTAACATTTACTTTAGTATACAGTCACTATGGTTAAAGACGATAATTAAGGCTATTGCTAAAATTGATTTGGTTATTTGTTAAATCAGACAGTTTTCGAGTTGCTTCTGTAGTTTTGTAAGTCTCAGCATAGCTGTAGAGACACCCACCAGTCACATTTTCATGAGGCAGTGTAAAAAATCTAGAAATGTCTTATTTTTTCCCTTCCTTCCTGTCCCCATTTCTTTTTGTGATTCATCATCACACCCCACCCTTTAAAAAAACTTTCATCAGTTTCTTTCCTGCTTGTTTTCCCTCTTTTCCCGTTTGTTCGTGTTTTTGTTTGTATCTCTCCATTTTGTTTATCTGTTTTTGTTTCATGATTTTGTTTGTATGCTTCTGTGAATGTTGTGAATATGATTTTTTGTGAGTCCCCACAAACTTTGTTCCTGGACATTCTTAGTGTCTGTACATCAAATGAGACTCAGCATATGAGTCTCCTCTATTGTTAAAGTCAAAGCAGAACCCTAGAACTGTCTTTAGTTTAATAACCCACATGGATACAGTATGTTAGTAATAAAAATGGTAAGATTACAGAAAGCAGTAAAGCTTTAACAATAATTTAATCCCATTAAATGCAATTCTATTTTGATTTTATTTTATATTACTTTCTCAAAGAAAATATGAAATACGAGGTCTACACCACGACACAAAATGATTCTTGTAGTTAGCTAGTAAACGGCTAGTTTGAGACTGATAATTTCAGCCCTTATTTCACTATTATTCAGTTCAGTGGAGCAGCAAACCAAACAGTTACCAGATACCAGACTCTAAAAATCCCAAATTAGAAACCTGCTCCAAAATTAAAGTGTTCTGACTAAACAAAGTTCACCGTAGTATTTTTTTGTCCATGCAACAGTATTTTCAATGCTAAAATGGACGTCAGTTGACTAGAATACATAGTGTGTTGTGTTTAGAATAGACATCAGCGGGTGGGGTTTCTGTGTAACCTTTTCATCATTTTTTAGAGTGATCTGGGAATGTGTGTGGGGATTTTACATGACCTCTCATCTTTGTGTGTATCTGGGAAAGGAGACCCCACCTCAGGAAGAGGATGCACAAGTTGACTATGGGTTGCCAAGGCAGGAAAAGCTCAATAGGCAGAAAGAGAGAGAGAGAGAGAGAGAGAGAGGGGTGGGGTGGGAAGGCAAGGGAAGAGACGAGGAGGGGGCAAAAAGTGCTTGAAGGCAGTTTGAAAAACAGGGATATCTGGCAGCAAATTCCTCAACACTTCCTGTATCCCAGTTAGAACCCTTATCTCCTAGATACAACTCTGCTTAACTGCTCTGGACTGTAAGAAAATCGAAGCACCTATTTGTTGACTTTTAGTTAGGGACCTTGTCAGCTGGAAGAAGAACTGTTAGTTTTTCTTCATAAAAATGACACACGTCAATTAATTTTCTAGTAACAAAATATTTGAAATTCCCTGTAGTGCCACAGATAAGAGTACTATAGTAAAATATTCATTTGCATTCATGTTTAGAAGGGAAAAAACGAAATATACATTTGCAGCTAGCAGAGTTAGGGGTCAGTTTGTTGCGGGGCTCCAAACTAACAGTGTTGCATGTGAAACCCGCAAGTTTTTCTTAGAACAAGGGTTGCTATCATGCCACGGCCTTCATACACAAGTAAGTTTTGGTTTGGTGTTATTTGAGGGCGAAGATTGAAAAGATTTTGTAAGTTACCAGAATATTAAACTAGACTGTTTGATTCAGCTGCTTTTGATCTACTGTTTACCTTCAGATAGTTTTTCCCATTCAAAGCTGAAGTGGGTCATTTTTGTCTGTAATTATTTTGTAAATAGTTTGTCTTGTGGTTAAATATGAAGAGACAATTATAGGCAATTTTAGGTTGAATCCCCTAAAAGTATAAACACTCTGGCACTATCAGTACTTTTTTTTAAGTATCCCAATCAACATGAAATGTCTACAGTAGTACCAACAATGGTGTTAGTTTGGGGCAGGACTATTTGTTTGACTGATTGCAGATGGAGGAAGCCTATTTGAAAGTCATTATTTTTTGTTCTGTTTGTTAAACTTGCGCAAATGTGCAAACAGTGGTGCACAAATTACATATTTGAATACTGAACTAGCAGTCTCCATGTCTGTTCTGTCTCAGCAGCCAGTTCTATGCTAAGGTGTTGGGTAGGAGGGGGTGGGCAGATGCTCGTAGCCTGGTAGGCTTGGGTCCTGGTCAGGCTGAGTTGTGAAAGGTTGGGGCTGGAGGTTTGAAGGGGGGAAACAAAGCCCTGCTTGTGTCGAGAGGTGAAGAGGAAGAGGCAGGGCGGTTGAGCTGACAGTACCTGCTGTTGAAGGAGGGTGGCCTGCAGGAAGTGGGACTATGGCAGGAGCTTGGTCAGAAATAAGCTAAAAAGCTAAAACTACATCATTATGCTAAAACATCTGTTTTAACCATTTAATTCAGGGAAATTCAATAATATATGTGTTATATATGACTATTATTATCTGTCTATTAAAGCTTATTATAGTTTTGCTGTATCAACAAGTATGTAAAGAAATAGTTCTACATTGGTTTTTTAGGAAATATTGATGCCCAACCATATAGCACTAAAAAATATTTGTACAATTGTTAAGCTAGTTGGTCTATGTGCTCATGTTTCTCGAATGGTATCATGTGTTTGTGCTCAACATTTCAGGCATTATGCTCTGGAGGATATATATCCCACAATGCTTTGCCACTAGCAGACAGACATTCCTAGACACGAAGATGCTCCCAGTTTCACTCGCCTAATTATTATTCATTTTAGACCAGAATCTGGTTTAAGTTAAAACAATGTTATTTCAACATACTAAATGGTCAGCAAGTCTGTTAGACAGGTTTTAATAAATCTAACCTCACAACTGCTGTCATCACAGTTTCCCTCTAGAGAAATGGTGAGATTTATGTATTTGAATTACGCACAATACTGTATGAATTGCATTGTGGGTTGTGAGCTGCTTTGAATGAAGCAATAATGTTGATTAATCTCTGGTAAAGTTACATTGGTTTGGCAAAAATAAGCCGTGATCATTGCTAGACTAATTCTTTATAATTAGTTGACTTGGACGGGTGGGAACGATTCTTCCTTAAGCTATATTTAGGTGTTTATGAACATACACATCCAGGCACAGTCAATGAATGGCCATGTTGAAAGGCACACAATGTCTTTTGAAAACCTTGCTTCTCATTCCACATTTAGACTCTTCTGTGTCGAATGTGCAACAACAGTGTAATAGTTTAGACCTCTGAATTATTGTATCTGTGTGTATGAAGGAGAAATGTTTGTATTTTCTRTTCTAMTATCTTCCCTAACATTTCTATTAAGTAACAAAAAAATAATTTTAGATGTTGTATTAACGTTATTGCTTGTTTATAATACTGTTGTTCAAGCTTTTCATACGTTCTTAAAACGTAATAACAAATCTTTTAGAGAACATTACCATTAGTTCTAAGAACTTTCCATGTTAGCTGGGATATCCCCAGTAACAAACTGTTAATTTGCTAACACTCATTAAGTTTCTGTGTTGTGTTGATCAGAATTGACCGGAAGATGTCCAGCAGTCAGACCAACTACAAGTTAGATGAAGCACAGGCCATCTTCAGCGAGCTCCGCAGCATTAAAAAGGCCATCAGCACCGGCGAGAAGGAGAGGCAGGACCTCATCCAGGTCGGCTACACCCAATCCATCATCTTCATAGATTTTGCCATGAAAGAGTTGTTGTTTAAGGAATAGTTCAGCCAAAAATAAAAATGATGTCATTGTTTACTTTCATGTCATTCTAAACCTTATGACTTTAGTTCTTCCATGGAACTAAAAAAAGGAGAAATGTACAGTTTACTTTTTCCATGCAATTAGAGCCAATGGGAACTAATTAGTCCTGAGGTTTCTGAGCTTAAAAAAAAAACACAAAAGTACCAAAAAAATGGTCTATATGACTTGTGGTTCCAGGTCCCTTAAAGGCATATGATGACTGAGTGAGGAAAAGAATGAAATCACTATTTAATCATTTTTAATTATTAGTATTATTTAGTTATTAGTAATCCCTCTTAGTAAGCTATTAACAACTTATCCCGGATCATTTATTAAGCTGAACTTAAAAACTGGATCTGATTCACTAACTAATCTCTCTAACAAATCATTCAGACCAGTTTTGAAACTGGAATAAATGATTCATTGAAACGAATCAGACTCCAAAGAATGAATAATTTGTGAATCAAACATCTCTACTGTCAAAAAAACCTGATGATGTTTTAAGACTTTAAGTGTTAAAAAGTATTTCAGTTCATCTTTATGTTTGGCACATAAAGAGATGTAATAATGAACATGTGGGTGGTCATATATCAGTGTTTCTGACATCAGTACTGTGACAATTATTGTCAATTATCCATTTTCTTGAATAAATTTGGTATACGTAAGTATTGCCATTTCAATGTCAGAGTTTGTCTAAATTATGCAGATAATTTTTCAGTCATTTTCCCTTTAAGTAGCTTTTATTTTATGAGGTACTGCCATCTTGTGGTCCTACGTCATAACAAAGGAAAACTTCTTTGAATATCCCTGTATTTTTTTGTTATTCTTTTGTCTTCTACCAACAGAGTCTGGCCAAGCTGACATTGAACTTCTGTGACTCCATTAATGAGGTGGCCAACAAAGCCAAAAGCCTGGGTGACTCCTGTAGTGCTCAGCAGTATACAGATAGCAGCTGCCAGACGGATCTGATGGGAGAGGTTTGTCAGCAACTTCTGTTGCATACAAAATCTGTAATTTAACTTTAGGTTTAACAGTATAATAAAAATCATTTATCATTTATTATTAATAATTAGCACGCCCAATAATTTATGATGATAAACTGTTTTTACAGTTTGGCATCCAGGAGTCATCGTTACTAGCAGACAGAGTCAAACTCAGTTGGCAATATGAAGAGGCTAAGAAGAAGTAAGTGGATTTACAAAAATAGATCGAATTAAACAGTAATATTGCAATAGTAAAACCGCAACTTGATTTTTGCATTTTTCTAAAGAAACTGTCGGTGGTCCTTGCTGGCACAAAAATCACCACCATGATATGCGTGTGTTCTGATTGGTTCTTAGGGCAATGCAGTGCTGTTGCTGTGTTGTTCTGATTGGTTACTATAGTATTGCAAAGCAATTGTGAGGGTGTTCTGGGTGGTTGCTAAGGTGTTGCTAAGTGAATTCAAAAGTGTTCTGGGGTTTGTAAGGATTTTATTAGCTACTTCCTACCAAAGGAAAATATCAATCATAAATGGCTACTCATATTTGAACCATGTGATTTTAAGCATATATTGACTTTGTTGACTAAGTGAATTTTCCATTCTGCCTTGCTTTGCTTCCCAAAAGTTTGGTGGTCATGCACTTCATCAGCTTTCTTGGAAGTGGAAACCCACTTATGGTTGGATTTGCCATGTACTAATATTGCTACTACTTCATTTTCGATTTTAATAGTTTGTGTTAAAGTAGAGGGGTGGATTGATGTGGCCTACATTGCATTTGGAAACTCTAATATTTTAGGAGGTATGGTTGCTGTAGTAGTTGGCTTCTATGTTAACAGTGGCTCCGTGCAGGCCTCTTTACAAGATGCATGTTTCCACGGCAACAGAATTAACCACAGAGTGCCAGCTATGACATCAGAGAGAAAGGGAGAGGAAAAAAGGTGAAGAGAGGGAGAAAGCTGTGGAAACTTACATGCTCTCTGACTGAGTCACAATGTCTGAACTCCAAACGCATAAACACAGTTATTGCACATAAAATAAAATGCTGTTTCACGACAATTCTTTGACACCATCCAACACACACACACATACACGCACATACACATCAACAATTAAATGTGAGTACCGCATTAGTAAATATTCGGTAATAAAGAAATGATTTCTTTTTTGGCATTTTAAGCTTTGAAACCTGGTTTGTGTATCCAGGGTCAAACCAATGGTGGATAAACTGAAAAAGTTAAATATGTATGTATAAAAATGTATGTGTGTGTGTGTGTGTGTGTGTGTGCGTGTCTAACACATTTGCAGCGAACAGCGGAGGTCATATATTAGGAAATAACAGTGAATTATTGCACACTGCTGTTTCTCTCCCCAGGATGTCCAGTATACAGCATCAGCTGGCGCAGTTGGACAGCGAGAGCTGGTCTGGACGCGCAGAGGCTGACAGGGATTGGGACTGTCTGCAGCTGCTGCGGGAGAAGGAGGCCCTGCTGCAGGAGATCACCCTGCTCAGCCAGCAGCAGCACTCCCCAGACACTCTGCTCCAGCTGCAGGAGGAGAAACACAGGCTGGAGGAGGAGGTGCACATTGCCCAGGTCGCCCAGAGTCAGGGAGCCAATCAGAGGTCTGCATTCACCTATACAGCTGTTTCCTATTGCATTATGATGTCTGTTTCATTGATTCATTTTTAGGTTAAAGGACATATGATGAATTTTTAAGATTAGTCAATCATAACACATATATTTTACATAAAGGACCCCTAAAATGTGCAGTACCAAAACGGTAAAACAAAAAGGTAAAACAATTAAACAATTGTAATTATAATAATTTAAGGGGAAAGAATAGCTGCAAAAGTGTTTGTTTGTGCCCTATGGCAAAACCACTTGTGATATATTGTTGTACTTTTAATTTGATGGTTTACTACGTAGTACATAGTAAGCAAATATGCCTGTAGCACAATAAAAGCCGGTTACCATGTGAACCATAAAGAAAAGTTCAGTAAACACTAAACACCTGTATCCGTAACATGGTGGTAGAATTATGTACTCATTATCAGGAAATCTTGCCAACAAAATAGTTCAGTAAATGTTTTGTAGATGCCCGCAAACATAAATAAGGGACCCACATATGTCTATTGAGCAAAGCAGATGAGTTTGTGCTGGTTCTGTGCTGCTCTTTCTGTTAAAAGACTTTAAGTGAGACATATAACTATATAACCTACTGGTTAGTGAGTCAGGCTTGTAATCAGTAGGTTGCTGGTTTGATTCCAGGTTGCATCAGTATACATCTGCTTCCATAATTTCACCTGCATGTTTTCTGTTGTGTGCTAGATATTTATGTATTGTTTGAACTGTAATGTTACATTCATTTTTGCAGACCTTACATTCCTCAACACTTGCACAGTCCACAGTCTCCCAGGAAACCCAAATAGACTTTTAATGATCACTAGAAAGTGTGATTCTGTCAGTTTTAAAGGCATCATGAGGCTAAATGACACTGATGCTTAAATGTTGTGTAGGATATTACAGCAGGAGAAGAGAAATGTACTTATGAGACAACTAGAGGAGGCCACTCGTATCACCACCTATCTGCACTCCCAGCTGAAGAGGTACACACACACACACACACACACACACAGTTTAAACACTCTCATTAAAACTACATTAAAGCTGCAATCTATTACTTTTGCCTCTCTATAGCATCTCTGTTAAATATTGAAAGTTCCAGAGTTTGCAGAAAAATTGCAGAGTTTTATCTAAATGTAGAAGTTTAAATTAGAATATATGCACAATATATTTTCCAGTATATATTATTTAAAATATATTATTAAATATATTATATTATTTAATAAATATATTTTTAAATATATTTATTCAATATATTTTTCAATTATGTTTCAGTTGGGACTGATCAGCTTAAATTGTAAATCATTAAATTATTATACTATTTTCATTAAAATCTTTATAAACTTACCATTGTGAGTTTGGGTAAGGTAAAATGACCATTTTAAACACTGATCTGTTATGTATTTGCTCAATAACTGATTTTTGTTAAGTTAAAGATTACAGCTTTAATTTAGTACTTTCATTTACAAAAATAATGTAAATATAATAATGCATTTAATCATGCCCCGTGACCCATGCAAGCATGTTTTTGTGAGTCCAGTCAGCCACCTTATTTTTTTTCTCTTTCTTTGTGTAGCTTATCAGCCAGTAATCTGACAGTGTCGTCCAGCAGCAGTCGTGGCTCTTTAGCCTCCAGTCGTGGGTCTCTAGCATCCAGCCGTGGGTCTCTCAGCTCTGTCAGCTTCACAGACATCTACGGCCTGCCCCAATATGAGCGTCCAGAAGGCAGCTTTGATATTCCGGACCCTTCTTTCCGCTACTTGCTCCCCTTGGAGACCCACAGTAGGGACGGTTTAGCCTTCGGCCCGAAGCGCTCCCACGACACTCCGCAGTCTCTCACCTCGCTCTCCTCTCGGTCCTCTCTCTCCTCCCTCTCCCCTCCCAGCTCCCCTATGGACACCCCCTACCACTCGGCCCCCCAGGACTGCCCTCTGGCCCAAATGACTGAGGAGTACATGGAAGTGGCCAGCAGGGGGCTTCTGGAAGGGCTGCGGAGTCAGACCCAAGCTCAGCAGCAAACTTCTCTTCCTGGAGAAGGAGAAGTGGGAGGCCCAGCTACTGCACACCTCCTGGAGGGTAAGAGCCATCGAGATGGAGGTCTCCAGGGAACACACAGCTCCACAGGTGATGTCAAAAGGAATTTTGACTGTTTCTCTTTTGAAGTATTAATGTTTCCGTCTTCCCGTGTGTTTATTTATGCATGTTACTCTATGTAGGAGTGATTCTGCGCCGTAAGAACGAGAGCAGAACCAGCAGAAGAGCAAGACGAGTGTCTGCAGGAGTAAATGAAGATGTTTTGGCAACAGACAGTGGGGTTTTTGAAGCCTGGAGCAGGAGGTTAGAGACAAGTCCCATTTAAAGATGTTAGGGATAGAATGGAATAGGTGACAAATATCCCTGTAAAAAGGGGATTTCTACAATGACATCAATACAACTGGTTGAGCATGGCACTAGTAATGCCAAGGTCATGGGTTTGATTCCCAAAGAAAGCATTTATATTAAAAGATGCATAAGTTAAATGCACTGTAATTTGCTTTAGATTAAACCTAATATATACATGTAAATGTAACCCAGGACCACAACCGTACATGTCAATGCAATGTCCAGCACAGTAGTTGTTTAGAAAGCTCAATAAGAACCTGCGAGACCCTCAAAATTTCATCGGTGTGGCTTAAATGCAGTTATTTTGTTTGTTGTAATTATTTATTAACGCTTTGTTCCAGCAGAACAGAAGAAGCAGAAGAAGTTCCTTTTGCTCAAGACCTCACGTACTCAGAACCAGTTCAGATTCAACTTGGCCTTCTGTAAGCACCACACACACATACTGTATACACACCGGCCTCACTACATCATTCATTCATTCATTCATTCATTCATCTTTATTTTTTGCATGCTTTTTTGCAGTTACGATTCAAATGGCATGTTTTTGCTGCTGCATGTCCTTCAGATGAGACATTTAAGCAAGGCAGTTGTAAAAAGTGGATGCAAAGTGTAAGTTGTCCCATCATATACTTATAAACACGACCTTACCTCACATTAGCTGTCATGTGACCTGCATTAATGGCTGCTTGTGTTAAATTGGACCACTGATTTTTTTCTCTCCCTCAGATTTTTAAAGATTCATGTTTTACCGGTGGACTCTAGTCGGCCATGCACATACTACTGCTGTAAGGCCCAGGAGCCTCAATCTCTCATCAGCTTTAATGAAGGCTTCCGGATCCCTCTGAGTTCTGGAGGGCCCGGGGCCCATGCCTTACAGATAAACCTCTGTGTAGTGGGGCCTCTCACTCAGGAGGAGCTGCTGGTAAGACACCTGGCGTCTTTGTGAAGCAATGACAAAATTTAGTGATGCTACTCCAATGTAAGCAGATTTGTGGCCAACATGTTGACCAAGCAGGAAGATCTTTTGTACAACGTCTTGTGCTCACAAGATGCTTGTGGAAACATTCTTTAGTTTTTGCACAGACTTAAGTCCATGCCAACCAAACCTAAACAAAAGTGGGACATAGTAAATATTAAGAAATTTAAAAAAATCTTATATATTATTCAAGTAAACTTAATTAACATTTATTTACCCTATTTTTATATTATGTAATTTTACATAAATCATTTTGTGTTCAGGTAAAACAATAGCAGAGTAGAAACATTAATACTAGTGGCCTCAGACTTTTGGATCCCATTGTATGTACAAATTTAAAGTGTGTCAGCAGGTGGCATATGGTTGAGTCATGCTACTGTAAGTAATATGTGATAAACTGCTCAATGCCTGTGTGTGGTGCAGGGTTCTGCCCAGCTCTCGCTGACAGACTGTGCAGGCAGCACAGAAATGATCTTCCAGTGGCACAAACTGCAGATGCACAGCACAGAAAACCACAGGCCCGAGCACAACAGCCTCAGTCAACCCAGTCGCATAATGGATGAAGAGGAGAGGGAGGCAGAAAAAAGAAGGGTTGAGGTGAGAAAGAACAAGTTTTCCCCTCAGGCATTTAGGGAGGACACCTCCACAAACATCTTTTAAATGAGTAGTAATTACTTTCACTGTTCT
>JAZGTK010015288.1:2380-13285 GCA_036877625.1 Ambastaia sidthimunki
TATATGTGCCGTTGTTAGATATTGTTTACAGATATAATCTTAACTATATATTAAGATTATATATATTACAGACTATATACAATATGACTCCTAAAGCTGATGTGTTTTCTATAGGAGACCCTTGTACATAATATGAAAAACTCATTATATGAAGCTGATGTAAGGCAGACCTGGGCTCGCTGTCACATGTTAGAATTTGATGTACTGTAATGCAAAAGCACATGCAGTCAGATATTAACGTTCAGAGTTATTCTGGGCTCAATCTACTGACTGCAGCGCAGGCATTATGTATTATGGCATAACAATTGTTTTGCTAACTCACCTTGTTGCACCCAAACTTTCATTGTTACACAGGGCACCTTTCTATACACACACCGCACCAATCAAAGTAAACGTTAAGCCAGATAGCACTATTTTCAATCCATGTTCACACCAAGGGAAATCTGATTTAGTCTGCAAGCAAGATTGATCCCATATCTGAGCTCTCCCACCAACACACTGAAAAAAGATGTCTGATAGGTTTTTACTTCAAGGCTGCTTCTACTTCTTCAGGCCCAGAAATCTTGTTATTTCCAAAGCCCTCATGCTGCCCTAATTGGCCCCAGTCATTGTCTTGTTAGATAGACATGGTCCAGGCTGATATTTTGGCTCCTCTGAGGGCCACTCATTTTCGCAATACCTCCTTGTTCTTCACAAGATGTCCACTTTGCAGGGAAAGGTTCGTTCTACACTTGAGTATCATTGACAGAAACTCTTGTCCTTGGAATCAAGGGATTCTTCGAGTGCATAAAGGATCAAAGAACAAGACGGTTTAGCCTATTTCTGAACTTTGATCTTATTGACAGTAAATAAAACACATTAAAATTGTTGTTAAAATTCTCCTGGTGTTAAAACTCTTGTAATTTAAATTTAAAGCTGCAATCATTAACTTTTGCCTCTCTGTCGCCATCTCTGTTTGTAACGTAAAATTGCAAGTTACTGTTCGTCTTTTTCTTTACGCATGTTGAACTCAAATGGTGCCAAACTGACATTTCCGGGAAAATCTGACCTGACAGCTCAAATTCGAAATCATTATCATATCATTATTATTTTTAAAAATCATTATTATAAATCATTAAGTCTATCATTGCCAGTCTCAGTAAAAATATGCACGTTATGTACTTGCTCTATAACTTTATGATTTTTGTTCATTTTTTACCCAATAAAGTTACAAATTGCAGCTTTAAAAATTGGCCTGTTTCAGTTTGAGTCATTTTTCTGGCAGCTCAAATTATAAATCATTATTTTAAGTCTACCGTTGATAATCAAACACTGAACTGTTATGTACTTGCTCAATAACAGATTTTGTTCATTTTTATCCCAAAAACGTTACGGTTGCAGCTTTAAGTTCTGCACCTTTGACATAAAAACATGCCACAGTCCAGTTACATGGTTTCCAGTGATGTCTGTATCCACAGCAGAGATGCTCTGAAGCTAGCCGGTAATAACCACACCTTCATCTTATCTCTCGTAATATCCTGTTGAGCAAATAAGATTGCGTAATTGACATTCTTAGATGCAATATCAGGAGGTTATTGAAATGAGCGAACCGGCTGATATTTAATTGCTTTCCAAATGCGATACTTAACAGGTCTTTAAAGACTGTTTTGTACGTGAGCGCACGTTTGCGTTTAGAGGTTTTGCAATTTTGTCTCTGCCTGCACACAAAGATCTTTCAGCAGTCAAAGGACCACGGGGATGAAAAGACGCCATCTCTGTGGGAAAACAGAGAAACATCAGCAGCTTTCTTTCCTTGTTACCAAACTGTGGCATCCTTTTTGTAGTCTTTGCTTAAGGGTCGATACGGCTTTCAACTGTGCATCATTCCCCCTTCTGTCACCCATGTGGTTTTGTTTTGTTGTGCGTTTCCATGGTGTTGCAGCATATACTATGGGGAGCCAGAACGGCACTGACTTGTGTGTGGTGGGCTTCATAGACCCCTTCCCAAAGTGTTGCCGTGGTTCCCAGAGGGAAGCAGGTGAGAGGAGAGGCCGGTACCTACCTGACTTCACCACGTAGTGTACTCCTATATTTTGTCCTTTTCCACTTTTTCAGCCCAAACTATTTTCTTTGTGTTTCTTTCCCTGTCAGAAGAGAAATTAAGGGTCCTGGTGCACCTGTAATACCCAGTAAACTCCAGGACAGCATGTACCTGCCAGAGGCTTCTGGATAACTACAATATTACACAGGCAAAAGTCATGTTTCTCTATAGACCCCCAGATTTAGAGTAGCTGTATAATCGGATGAGATATTGTTTTGCAAACAATATTTTCTGAACAGTCATAATGGCATATTAGTGTCTCGTTAAAAGGAAAAAAGTTATATAGCCTATTTTTTAAAAACATCTGTTATAAAAGTCTTAACATTACAAGATCACAATAGTAATATTCAAATGTTTTTATATATATTTTATGTGGCACTAAAATGCCATTTCATATAGCATATTTTTAACAGTGTCCAATGTTTTAAGGGCCCGAAACAGTGTGAAATATGCAGTATTTTTCTTTGTCTGTTTTTAGGACATATATCGATCAGTCACATGATATTTATGGTTCTGATGATTGGTTAATTTGTGGATTTACAAATTTGGCAGCCGCTTTTATTGTAACATTTTACATTGTATTCAGCTTATGCGTTTATGCAGCTTGTGTGTTATCAGGTCATGCATTCTGTGGGAATCAAACTCATTCCTGTATCTGAGCTACAGGAATCCTATTTGTAGTAAGTCTGAAAAGACTTGACTGCTTCCTCCTTGTTCCTGCAGCCTTATTATTCTTCAGCTGATCTGGAAACCCAAGTAACATGTTTCTTATAACCCCAGATGACACTTCTTCAGGCAGTTCTTCTAGCACCTTCTGAACTCATATAAGATGCTCTCAGAATAGACAAATACATCATCCTGCTAGTCTGTTGCACAGTCTTGATGGGGGAAACATCCATCAACCACCAGAACCCGTTGCTAGGGGTCCCTGAACTAGATGATCATCTAACTAAGTTTTGGCTTCTTGTTGCTTCTCGGTCTCAGCCATGACCCAGGGACGCCTCGGGTCTGAGAAGGCAGATCCCAGCAGGTTGGGTTTAGCTCAAATTTCATGTAAATTATGTTGACAATGCTGCACAGTCAGGTGGTCTTGAGTGTGCGGCTACAAGAAATGTGCATTTAGAATAGAAATCTGTTTTAGCGGTGTGTAATCAGACCACAGGGGTAGCAGGTCTTCGTTGACACTTACAGCTCAGTATCTCTGTGTCCACCAAATGCCTTTCTGTTTGTTTTTTGAGTTACATTTAAAGCTGTAATACATAACTTGTAGTTCAGCTTAAAAGAAATACTAAAATCAGTTATTGAGCGAGGAAATAAGAGATCAGTGTTTAAAATAATCTCCTTGCCTTACATTGATTCACAGCAGTACGTTTATAAAAATGACTTGAAGAGTTATTTCGGGATTTTCCAGGAAATGTCATTTTAGCTTCATGTGACATACGTAAAGGAAGAATTCTGGGAACTATGTGATGAAGTCCATTAGAACCAATGTACTGTAGATTCGTGACCCCTGGTGGTCTCAGGCAGTGGCCCTATAAGACTTTCCCGATTCTCTCAAATAGAACTTTGGGTTCTAGCAGTGACACCAGATGGCTGGATGAGAGCGGGTGAGCTCTGTGCATGCTTGTTGCCTTGTTTAGGCCTGAGGTTTTAAGAGATCAGTGAGAGGGGATTCTCACTGTTGATCAGTCAAGACAGTTTCAGGGTTTTTCCAGGTGCTCCAGGTCAGTCTGTGTGGGAAGGCAAAGAAACGTTACTGGCCTTCTTACTTCTTACTCACAAACCTGTTGTGATGGAACTCTTTTTTTTGTATTTTTTTGCTCATGGGTTGAACCCACTTTGAGCTTTGTGTTATTTCCTTGCCTGTCACCCACATGGTTTTGTTTGTTTCGTGCTTTACCACACTGTTGAAAGACCAAAGCTGTTCCAAGTTCTGTACAGAGTGTTTGCTGGATGTTTGGAGGGCCGTCAGTTGTTTAAAAATCTCAATCAGTTTAATGACGTGATCTGCTGATTAAATCGTTTGACGTTTCCCCCGCCAACAATTTTAGGTTGACATTACTAACAAAAATGTTCAAAATGCTTTGGAAGTTGTAGGAACTTTTGTAGGAGAATGTTAGCCATACTGTTGTTTCATTTCAATATTGTTAACTATGAGATTTCAAACATTCAGAGCAGTAAACAATCCGATACGTTCTGGGAACATTCCCTTTTAGCTGATTCGGTACTTCAAAAATGATACTTTCTTGCTGAGACTGAGTATTATACAGGTTTGGAATGACATGACATTGAGTGCGTGATGAAGGGTTTTTTCCGGATGAACTGTCGCTTTAAGATTGTCCATGGCCTTTTATTTCCTTTAATGGACTCAAACTTCTGTGAAACACGTATGCATTCACTGTCTCTATGTTATAGACTTAGATATAAATGGTCAAGGGATGTTGTTTGTTAGGTAGCACAGTGCTGACCTTGGAGTTGGAACAGAGAGTGTATAACAGTGTCTCTGTGGTTTTAAAAGAGTAGAATATATTCTACTAATGTGCATTTGGAAGATTCCAACAATCCTTGAGACGGCATTCAAGAGACACACAATTCAAAAACCTTATTGTCACGTTGTGTCACGTTGACTGGCATACTGTGCACAAGACAGCTTGTATATAAAGAAACACTTTTATAACTGCAGAAATCAACCATCTACACACTGTGTGTTCTTTCACAACCCATACTGTCGTCTTTATCCAATGCTTTTTATAATTAAACGCCAGTGTTTTTTCTACACGTTTGGAGCAGGATAAATACGTCATAGTAAGTGGTTTAACTTTTCCTTTGACAGAACAGGGTTTTTGTCTTTTGTCGCTTTGGAGAACAAAATGGCTGTCAGAGTCTTATCTTTGTTGATAAGACTCATCTTTGATGATAAGAGCTATATTTGTTATACAGCGTCCCAGGTGGATTGTAAAGAATACAACAAAAAATAGGACACACTATAATGACTCTTAGTCCATTTGTAATACTGGCCAAATACGAGTGTTTTTAAACTTTTCAGAGAGTGAAAAGTTTGAGAAACGTTCTTGGGGTTATGGGGTTATAATCACTGTGTCACATGTATTGACCAGGTAAAACAATTTTTGCAATTTTTGACAATACTGGTGCAATCAGTGAAAATGCTTTTAACAGAATGCAGTTATATATAATGCAACACTTTACAGATATGAGTAATAACAGATCTCTGTGCAAACATGCCTGGCACAGAACAGAGATGCAAACTTCCCAGCAGCCATTGCTGTGAACTGACAATCATTTAGTTATAATCACTCGAGAGCAACAAAAAATCAGGTCAAAGATTTTTATATAATTTGACTAAATCAATCTGGTTACAGAGTCATTTTTAGGGGTTAGCTCGGCTAGAAATAGATCCATCAAGTGCACTCGGTCTACAAAAGATATATGAACGAAGTTTGTTCACAGTAACAGTAAGCTGGCTAAATAATTTATATATCCACAGACAGTGAGAGCCAAAAAATCTTTTAATCTTCTGGCAAAAGCAACATGCTTAGGGAGGGGTTATTTATCGTACAAAGACTTCATCCATGTTCTCCGTGGCTTGTGATGCTCCTTGTACAATAGCTGGCACGCGAACAGATTTTGCGTTGCTCTTGGTAGGAGGTGGTGAACATTGTTGCACAGTGCTTGTTTTTTTACAACCACATGACACCTCATAGGGTGAGTATGTTTGGCAGCTTGCCTTGCCCCAAGAGCTACGTTAGTCTAGTAAAAACTGTAAGTCAACCAAAGCTTGTTTTTAAATGTGCATATTTATTCCTTTACCCAATAGCCTCTGGGTTCACTGTGGCAATATGCGATACGTTTTTGTTTTTTTACTTGCAGATTGTTTTCGTAGCTGGCATGATGCAGAAAATTAGGTCTGTAATATTGTGCTTTCTATTAAACTGTAATTTTCTTATTCACCTAGAATTTTGGTATTGCAAAAACGTTCCGTTTTGTCTCGGGGGACTTGAGGGGACTCGAGGCAAACTCGCAGTTTGTGTGATACTGGAAAATTGGTGAATCTTCAGTGTTTAATCTTATAAAGGCTGTCACACAAACATCCTATGACGGCTTGGATATCCTGAATGTGGGGTCATATTGTTCACCATCGGAGTCTTAATAATGAAAGAAGGTTTTTCTGTTGCCAGGGACAGCTGCATTTCCCTTATAAACAATTAATTGTATGACTGGCTATTGAGTATTACTTTAATGCAATTCTGAGAAATTATGTATTAAGCCAAACTTACTTTGACTGAAAGGAGAGAGTGCAGGGCTTTTTGAGGGGAAAGAAACGTCTTTAAAAGCTATAAATAAAGTCCATTTAAAAAATATAGGTCATCACAGATATGATTCATTCTTACAGTGTCATAGAAAGGCAAGATACAATTGAGTTCATATAAATATTCATGTATAAAAGTTTATAAAGTCCACCTAATTCTCTCAACATTCACATTATCTCATCAGTTTTACCATATAGCATTCATTTACCATACAATTTTATCAGCCTGTGTAGAGGTTTTGTTTAAAAAGTGTTATAAGTGAATAAATGTGTCAATACTTGCTTTCATCAGTTAAACCTAATGGACAAGGTTTCTCTGTAAATGGTGATTTGTTTTAAAGGAAACTTTTCTACCTGATTTCACTGGCATAGGAAGAATAGTTACCTTGACTTTTTGTTTCTTAACTTCACCTTCATAAATTAGCTGAAAAGTGTGTTTGTGTATCTCGTTCAATAAGAGGACTATTGTAAATTGGAATAAGTCTTATCCGTCTTTAAACAGCTACCCTGGTTGCTCTTTGTCAACAAGTCATAGCACACCTTGTAAATGTTTGACCTCCATGGCACTAATTAAGCGGCTGGCCTTCTTGTAATTGGCTTTTACAAAACCAAGTAAACACTATTCTATCCTACAACCCTCTGGGTTTGGTTTTCATAGATGGGGAATCCATCGCAAGTCGCCATTTTTGCATATTGACTTAAACGAGAGCAGATGAAAGATGACAAAAATTGGTGCTGCAGTCTTTCTGTGCAGGTTATTTTTTCAGGTCTCCAAATATTTTTGTCAGGAGTCGTCAAATGTATTGGAGTGCGGTTAGGAGCAGAGACAGCTCATGTGTCCACTGGGTGAGGGTGTCAGTGCTAAACGTGTTTGGACTAAGAAAGCTTTTCCCCCCGTTGAGACGGCCACAAAAATACCCCATAACTCATGTTTATTTAATTAAGACTTGAGCCCCCTAAAGGAAGTGAATTTTAAAAAGGATGAGGCGGGTGTTTGAAGTACACTGTTTTTACACACAGGCGCACATGTTTCTGTGGCGTTTTCTGTTAACGTTTTAGTAACCGCAAAAGATTTTTACTTAATTTATACTTTTAGTATGATGCTTACAAACAATAACTAGTAAATAAACACTAAAGCTAATCTCAAAAAGGTAACATTAACAACAAGAGGCTGCTCAGGCCCTTATCGTTCATTTTGGATCATTATGGGATAGAATATTTACCAAACTTAAATGTTGGCATCATTTATCCATTTATTATAGATTTAAATATCACCAATAAATCATTTGTTTTATTCTTTAAAGCTGCAGTCTGTAACTTTTGCCTCTCTACTGCCACCTCTGTTTGAAACATAAAATTGCAGGTTGCTTTTCATTATATAGGTTGAAGTCAAACCAAAGACAGTTTGGCTGTGCAAAATGGAACTCAACAGATTGTTTTCTATATCATTTTTGACAGAAAACAAAGTATAATTCATTGCATCTGTATGTATCACCAAACATTTTACAGTCATACAGTGCCAGATAATTCAAAGAAAAAAGTAGAGATCTGAGCAGAAATTATATCCTGGATAAGAGCACAAACACCGAAAATACATATTTAATGGCAACACAGATGTGATGCTCATAGCATTTACAGTAGATTGCCGTTAAATATTTCAACATGTGACACAATAAATGTCAACATCCTCACACAGTTGTAATGTAGAGCAACAACATCTTGGGGAGAAAATCAGAGCGACATATCAATAATATCTATTTTTCCTGCATCAAACAGCAGGTTTATACTCTAAAGCAGCTGTATTGCCTGTTTTCTAACCGTCTTACCTATGAGCAAAGGAAGGCTTTATCACGGACTGCCAATAAGGGCAGTTTAGCACTTTGTGTCTCCAAGGCCATTGGAAGAAGTATAATTGAGAAATCAGCAGGCCTCCTTCACTTCTCACAAAGTCATTCGCTTACATACTGCGTTCCCACACCAATCACAAGCTTAACAGCTTAGCTGTATTTGTACTTGAAGATTGTATGTCTGGTGGCACCCTCCTCTTATCCTGGCAGGGGCTGTTCGGGAAAATGGCAAACTTTCAATCTGGCAAGCAGAGGGTATTGAATTATTTGTGCTATTATTTTGTCTTTGAAGTCGAGTGAATACAGATGTTATGCTAGAGAACTACTTTAGAATGTAATCTAACATTGGAGAGTCAGGCTCTACTTTGGGTTATTTCCCCATTCACATACAGTTAAGCTCAGGACCGGTGATTTCTCAGTCTCCAATTTTGTGTAATATTTCTCCCCTGTGCCAATTTTTAGCTGCGTCTTTCAGCCAACGTATCTAAAGTGAATGATAAACATGAAAGCCGATCGATTTTTACACGTCCCCCTTTGTGACTGTCGGAACATCTTGGAAATGACTGCGAGACTGCAAATTGAGAATGTTTATTTGTTACCGAAATACAGGTTGTGCGGGACGATCGTGAAATATCACACAATAATCGTTTAAAGGGACATTTCCTCCAAAAATGAAAATATTATTTACTCACCCTCACGTCTTCTGAAATCTGTATGACTGTTTATTGTTTGTGAAAGACAAACGGAAATTATTTAATCACTATCCGGTTGGGTAAATTAATACGATGAAAGTGATTTCATTTAGTGATGCTAGGTGAATAAAAGTCACAGCCTGAAATAAATTATAGTTCAAATAAAGCTAATGCTGGCAGTAATGTAAATAAATATCTCTTAATAGGCCTTTTATGTTATTCCTACAGTGTTTCCGATTTTATTCTGTGATTCTTAGAATTATTTTAACGTGGCTCCAAAACATTGTCTTAATTGCCGCGCTATTTAAGTCATTGTATAAAATTAAATTAACTCTTTGAATTAATGCATGCAAGTGTTGTGGCCTGAGCTTTCATTAGATCAATGCGAAGCTCTCACAGCATGACTGAAGTGTGAGGTTATCAATTAGTCAGGAAATTACTGTAGATCTCGTTAACAGCAACAGATACATAACTAATGATGTTCTCATCCCCGCAGTCATGTTTCAGAAGTTCTGCTCATACCTCAATAGATCCTTAAGATAACAAGAACTGATCTCAGAGCAGTAAGATGTGGGGTCTTCAACAGGGGGTCTGCTGAAGTACTGCAAGGGGTCTTTTTAATTATTCTTCCATCTCAAACTAATCAAAATATACACAAAATATAGAATTAAATAGATTTCAGCTAAAGCTAATGTCAAATCTTATTGTGGGAAAGGTAATGTTTATGTGTAAATACTTTTATATTTAGTAACATTTTCAGTGTAAAAACATATGATTTTGTACAACAGTCGTGATAATTTTGCGATATTAACATAATAAAATAAGTAAATTAATATGGTATCATATGCATCATATTAAAGGCCAGGCTTAAAATGTAACACTTAGTTTTACCGTATACAATATGTAACAGGTACTATATGTAATGTATGTTCTAGGAATGTTCAAAGCCTCCAGTTTTTTTAGACGTTGTATTAACATTATTGCTTTATTTGAGCATTATTTGAATTCTGTAACGTTCTGTAATGTTTCACTAACAACTTAAAAATAGTTTTTGATACATGATATATAATGTATTTTGATGTCTAGCATAATAATCCATCAAAACAATTCAGGGTATTTACTGCCACTTTGCTTTCAGAGTGATGTCTATACAGAAGCTTAATTCATGTCAATTGTTATTTGGAATCCAAGATAATCCGTTTATAGACAGTCTTAAAAATTTGCTTCCAATCTCTTTAATTTGAGATCTGCCTTGTGTTGTTTAAAGCATGATGGTTTACATAGAATCCTTTTTTAATAACAGATCTGATTCAAAACACAGGAAGCTGAGAGTGGTGATGGCTTTGCGGTTGAGTATCTGGGGTAAAAAACGGGTTCGGGCTCTGACTGCGATGACCCGGGGACCAGTGAGGTCACAGTCCCGCTCCATCACCATTGAGCCTGTGAACGGGACACTTAACCCCACGTTGCTCTGGGCAACCGTCTCTTCAATTACTGTAGAGTAAATCGCTGTGGATGAAAATGCTTTTGCTAAAATGCCAAGTGCTGAGTAACTGATTTAGATTAATTTACCTAATGAAAAACAAGAGCATCAACATGTTATTTATTACTGAAGCCAGGTACTTACACCAGTCAGCATGTGTCCAATCATATCTCGTTGCAGGATTCTGCTTATGAAAATATTTGCAATATTGTTAGATACTTGAAATACCAGGTGCAAATGAAGATCAAATAAAAGTCTTTTCAATGACACAAGCCAGCGTAACTGAATGAGATCTGGCAGCCTTCCATTCTGTGTTGCCGTAGCTTCAGTCTGGACTCGGTCCCCTCACAGGTGAGCCCAGTTAATCAACCTCAGCTGGATGTGCTTCATTAATGAATTCAATGGCAGGCCTTCAAACTTGTAAATTGCTGTGTTTTTAATGTCGACACACATCTCAGTTGGCCTGAAACAATTTA
>JAZGTK010015289.1:0-13285 GCA_036877625.1 Ambastaia sidthimunki
CTCTATCCTTCATCCACAGCATCAGCACAAGCTCTCCACTCTCAGTGAAGCGTGTAAAGTTTCTCATCACTTTCTCCTCCACTATTAATCCTTTCAGGGCTGGTTTGGACCAGTGCCTCCATCTCTCTCTTTCACAACGTGTGGGTAGGGTGTTCTCTTCCTTTTCTCCTCTCTTCCTGTGCAGATGGTTTCCCACACACTTTAATTTCTCAGTTGCTGATCAAAACCACAACACAGATACACAAATATATGCAAAAGATTTCAGGTCATTACAGGATCTTGATGGCATACATATACAGTGTGTGTGTGTGTGTGTGTGTGTGTGTGTCATAGACTTCAGTATATAGATCAGCTTTTTCTACAATTTCCCATGCAGTCCAGTATGCAGTGAGCTTGATCATTAACACGGCGGCATAGAAAGGAAACTGCTTCCTAACTGAAGGCTAGCAGAGAATACATACAGCCAAAGAACCATGATATTAAAAATACATGTGTATTTGATTAATTACTATTTATTATGTATTCTGTTCATTCCTCTCTTCTCCTGTGATAAAACTAGCATAGCTAATGAACCATATATTGTGTTTTTAACAGACATCCCAATAATATGATTTATGATAATATGAATGTAATCTGTTTTTATCCCCTTAGCTGTAAGAAACCTCAGTTCTTTTCTAATCACTCTCATTAGAAGTATATTCATCTGGCTTCTATTTTTCTCTCTTCAAAGCAACAAGGACAGAATGGTGAAAAATGGAGCCATTTCAGATTACTGATTTCATAATGGCTAATGTATAAAGATGTGTGAAACTGTGGCTCAGTGGACTCATGCTGGCACTAGTGTTCAGTCATTAGTCATAAAAAGCCATTTGCCTTCCTGCCCACACGTCATTACACCTCTGCAACACACCAACTGCTCTGTGTTGCCCCCTGGGCAGCCTTACTGTACCGCTCTGATACCACCATAACTACCGGCACCAACATGATCCAAACCAATAGACCATATTACATAATGTAAGACTCCAATGTGATATTTCTGTGATGAGTTTTTGTGTTTTGTTAGTAAGCCAAGTGTATAAAAAAGCAATATTTTCTTAAATTCTTGAGTAGTCACTGATCACATACTCACCATTGGAATAGTACCTTTCTTTGTTCCATTGACCAGGGTCTCCCATAGAAACCTAAAGAGTAGGGTACACACATATATATATATCACACATATATATAAAAAAGTGTTCTTTATCTTGTTTGCACAAGGAAGTGTTTCATAATCATCACAAAGCTTCAGTGTCTCTGTTCTATTTTTCACCTCCTCTTCATTGCAACCCACTTAAAACAGGCATTTGGACAGCCTCTGAATTTTAGGCTAAGCGCTTCCAGACCACACTGGACTCTTCATATAATACTGACTAGGGACATCGCCATGGGACCGGCAATTAAGGACTGTCAAGTATGATGGAATAATAAATCCTCTGAAGATTTCACTTAAATTAGCTCTTTCATTTCCCTGCCTGCTGCATCCAGTTGCTGCTCTGTGATTAAGCTGCTGGCCTAGAATCACTTTCCTCTACCTAAATCCAAACTTATTATATTATTACAATGACAAAACTGTCTGTAGATGAGTGGCTGCCGGCTGTATCTGACATTGTTTCCTGTAAGCATATGCAGAGAAATTGAAGTTATTGTTTAAATATTTAGAAAATTGAAGACATTGTTTAAATATTTAGGTTTTATGTTTAAATAAAAGTTGGGTAAATCATGGGATGCAAAGTATTTATTGCATTATGGTAGCATTTAAGTTCATTACTAGTTAATTTGAATTACATCAATAGCCATGTTTAAATTTACATGCGACCACTTTCTCATTTAACTCAGTTGGTCTCTTTCAGTTAGTTGACTTGTTCTTTTGTAAAATCAAATTTGCCAGACACAACATTTGAGCTTGTAAAATGTACTCTCCACTAGATCATGTTTTAAGTTTTAAGTGACCACACATGACTACAGCAAATAAGACCTAGGTTAGAGTTTTGGATTTGCTGCATTAATTAAGACAGTGGTTATTTATTATTTATCTTGGCTGCAAACAAATCATGCATATGCCTGCTTGATTTGCTTTAATGTGACATGAAAAGGCCTCTGGCCAAGCATCTCTATCCTTGGTGTCTCATAAAGTGCACACCCCCACCCCTGAAACCCCTGTTCTGCTATATTCCACTGGCAGCCCGATGCTCATTTCAGTGTTTGACTAAGTACAAGGTTGGTAACTGTGGATGGAAGTAGGTCAGTAAGTAAAAGCCACTGGCATCCAGCAGGGTGACATTTCCACCAAAGAGCTGGGACAAACGCCCACAGAGCCAATAATGTGACACTGAACTACAAACAGCAGATATACCAATTAGTTGCCCAACAAGCATATGTGTGTGTCTGTGTTGTGTGTACTAGTATCTGTGGTTTACAAAGACACAAATGTGTGTAGTGACGTGTTAACAATATAATTATGGTTTATAAGGACCCTTTTTGTGCCCTCATAACCAAATGGCTTAAAAAAGAAAACATGTTTTCATTATTTAAAAAAAAAAATGCCAAGAATTTTCTGTAAGGTTAAGGCTTAGGGATGGGGTTAGGGAAGGTGTATAAAAAGTTTGATTAGCTCAATATCAATATCAAAATCATTATGCTTACAGAGAGTCCCCGTAAACCCCGTGTGTGTGTGTGTGTGTGTGTGTGTGTGTGTGTGTGCGTGTGTGTGTGTGTGCGTGTGTGTTAAGTATGATTTCTGACCAGCTGCTTCTTTTCACACTCCAATGAAATATGGAAAAAATAAATACCCAGGATGCTCCGCGGCTGCTTAATAAGATATATTGCCCTACTAGTCCATAAATCAAACGGGTTATTTTAATGCTACTTATAAATTACCCAAATCGCTGCATTTATCGTCTAGCTGGTTTGCTTTTTCACAATAATTTCAATAAATAACGGGCTACGCAACCACACAAATTCCCGTTAAAGATATTTCACGAATAAATCCTATTTGTTTGGATTATATGGATGATGTGTGGCTCAACTTACCCTCCACAACCCCGCATAAAAATTCGTCTGGCCCTTCCATCATCGCTGTGATTGTCTAAGGGAGCGCTGCTTGGGATGCGGATGCTTCAGTGTCTCCGCGCTTCCTTCATCCGGACTGAGCCGTCAGCCGAGCATCCTTTTCTCCGACATACACAGATCTTGTTCACTGAAGCGGTAACTCATGAATCTTATTAATAACTGGAGATTTAAAATCACCGGGTTTATTATGTCAGTTATGTGTCGTTCACAATAATCAAACATTTGCAAACTGTCGTACGTGGACGTTTCTGTATGTCAGCGGTGGTCTGCCTCCTCCTGTCTATTCACTCCACAGCCAGAGCCGCTTACGCCACCCAGCGGTTAGTATGTGTTACACCAACAGAAAAAAAGGGGAAATATAGGTAAACAGACATTTCATTTCATTTAGTCTTATATATGATTCGCTTAATCGTGCCAAACCAAACAGAACTAAAGTTTAGAAATATGTTTTAGCTTCATTTGGAAACCGCTTGGCTTCTATAGCAAATGTTATGTGTGGTTGTCGTGGTTACACAGCGCAAACTATTGGTTTGTATTGCAGGAGCAAAACGGGGCGTCAACCTGATGGCTCATTTTTATTGAATATGATAGATTTACGTTTGTTGTTATAACGGTGTTGTATCTTCGGTAACAGCAGGTCTATTAGGCATCAGGATGTCATCAAAGAAAAAAAACAAGTCCAGTCCCAAGCAGGACGCGGACATCGCGGCTGGGAGCGCAGGACAGGATGAATCAGAGACAGAGATGCTGATACAGAGGGAGTAAGTTTATTGTAGGGATACAAAGAAAAGCATGTTAATAAAGTGATCTGGATAAAAATCCTTTATGCCTGTGCTGTTCCACAGATATGATACTCTTACTGACAACCTAAGCACATTGAAGAGAAGAATTGAGCAACTGTATCCTTTTGCGCACAATTATAAGAGTTTTAGAATGAAGCACTGAAAAACACATTGATTGACTGGGGTGTAAAATTGTGCTCATAGTGTTTATGGTGATAATGGTCCTGTCGTTTCACATCTCAGACTTATAGATGAAACATGATGGGTATGTTTCAAGGGTGGATTTGTGTTAGTGTTTGACAGTTTAACACACATCCAACTCCAGACGAAGAGAAAATGAGTATCTTCAAAATGAGACAGATAAAACCCGTATGGAAAGTGTAAGTCTGGCCAATAATTACAGACACATTATCAGATTTGTCTAATTCACCCCTTTCAGAAACTTCACTGAATGTGTGTATAATCCACCTTTTCCTTGCTCTCTGTAGAAAGAGTACATCTCATTTCTGTCTAAAAGATCAGAAAAGAGACAGAATGCAATAGTGACTCTGAGTGATCAGAGCCTTCAAGAACTGGAGGAGCTGAGGAGACAGAGACAGAACATGCAGGATGAACATGAGAAACAGACAAATGGTTAGACAAGTGTGTGTGTGTGTGTATGTGTGTGTGTGTCATAAAACATGCTAGGTGTGAAAATAAATGCTAAATTTGTGATTAGATATTACTGTGAATAATAAATTAGGTGTAAAATGTACAATTAGATATTAAACAGAGAACAATCAATAATTGATGAGTATAGTTACTTACGTGGTTAATTTTTTTCACTGCAATTGTGTGTGTGTTTGTATTTTCAGAGTTGAAAAGTGAGATTATGCAAAAAGAAAATGAACTGGCTCTGCTGAATAATGAAATTACAGAACTGCGAGAGTTAAAGGTTGCAGGACACTTAAATCTTTTGTGTGTTTTTGTACTGGTACAAATGTCAGTTGAGGTTAAATCAGGAGTAATTAGCCATTTTCCCATTAGTCTGGGAGGAAGTCATAATTGGCTGATCTCCTGTCTTATATGATGCACATTATATATCATTTCATAGGAATAGAGTGTAATATCAATTTCTCATATATTATCTCATTTATTATTTCTCATGTATTATCAATATTATCTCATTTTTAGAGCTCATTAAAATGTTATATGGTGAATAGGTTCTAAAAATACAGGAAATTATATAATATTCTTAAATAGAAAAGGATTACATAATTAGTTTCTTCTTTATTTTTCCATACTTTACTGAGACACTTGTCCATGCCTGTATATCTATGTCATAGACTCTACAACAACAGCAGATGTGTCGTATAGCTGAGTTGGAGAAGGAGCTGACTGCTATGCAAAAGCATCATGCTGAGTCTCTGGTGGCTCTCAAAGCTGACTTGCTTAAAGAAATGAAGATCTATGAGCAAAAAGCTGAAGATAAGGTGCAAGATCTCACCATCTCAGCCAACAAGGTGAGTGTATGTTTAGTCAGCATGGTCGTGCTGTCCTCTTTACAATATCAGTCTACAGCCATTACGTCACCATTGGGTCCATGGATGCATTGGATGAAGATTTTTCCTCATTCTTTCTTCACTTTCCTCAGGAAGCATCTCGCTGCCTGATGATGTGTATGAAGGAGATATTTGAGGAGAACCAGCATCTGCGTGAGCACTTAAAACAGCTGGTCCAGAGAGAGCACGCTCTTCGCAGACAACAGGAACTTCTGCAGACACAGCGCCGGCAGCTGCTGCTAGAGAGAGAATATGTGAAGGGGCTTCACTCTCAACGGTTTTCCCCACGGTCAAAAACAACAATATCAGCCGGTGCAAACACAAAGAAATCCCCCACAACAACCAACAATAACTGACATAAGATGTTAACCTGTTCAGTCATTCTGAAAATTGTTCAGAATCCTGATTGCTTTTCTGTTTAGCCTTAACTGTGCAGTTACTAACCAGAGAATTTTGGAGCCAGTTCAGTTTCAACAAAAAGAAAAATATTGCACATAATTTTTGCCTTGTTGCTTTCAATAAACATATAAACCCTAAAGTCTCCTTCAGTGATTGGTGATCTGCAAGATCAAGACAAACAAATCCTTCATATTTTTTTACTGACTAATTAATTATACCTAAACACCACAAATACAATTGCTACTTTAAATATTGAGACATTGAATCTACAGTATATAAAGCAAAACATTCTTACTGATCTTATACCATCTGGATAGATTTTGCATAACATGGACATCTAGTTAACTGAATGTGGGTTTGCTTAACAAAAAAGCAAAAAAAGTCAGCAAAACCTGACAACTCTGAGTGAAACCTCCCCATTTATATTTAGGTAAGTTAGGTGTGTGTGTGTGTGTGTGTGTGTCATGCCTCAATGGCTTATTATTTCTGGTTTGACTGGTTTATTCCTTTTAAAGAAAGTGCAAAGTAAGAAAGTACGTCTTCCAGATCCAAAGTTTCAAATCGTCGATGGACAACGCAGGCAAGTATTTTGAGAAAGATAAATATCACATGTATTATTTATAAAAATCTTTTTCATTTTTTTGTTATTTATTAAAAGAATAAACTTGCTGTATTTTTTCAGAGATGAAGTTTGTTTTTGTGGCTCTGATTTTAAATGGAATTACAGAACTAGGATCAGGTAATCATTCTCACCCTGAACAAAAACAGGCAAGCAGACACTTAACTAGTCCATTTAACAGGGTGGAATAAACTACAGCTGATCTGTCGATGAGGGGAGAGCTACAGCTTTAAGGGCTCGGGTGGAATGAGGAAGTGTGTGTTTTTGGGTTGTACTCTGGTGCAGGATTATTATATACGAGACAGACTTTTATGTTCTGTTGTACATTTACAGATTTGACATATGCTTTAATAACCCACCCACAAAACAATGCATTTAGAATATAGATTTTATCAGTAAGTGTGGAACACTGTGCCTCTACCTAACAGATATGTAGTAAAGTATCAGTATACTGAGTGGAAGACACTGTTTACACGGTGTATTTTAACATGTATTTATTTCTCTTATAGCAGAGCAGTATCATGTGACGGGACCTACAGCTCCTGTCATTGCTGTTGCTGGACAAGATGTGATTCTGCCCTGTTATATCAAACCCAGCACCAGTGCTGTGGACATGAGAGTGGAATGGTTTAGACTCGACCAGCAAGACTCCGTAGTGTATCTATATGAAGCCAATGAAAACCAAACTTCGGGGCAGAATCCATCCTACAGCGGAAGAACAACGCTGTTCCAACATGAGCTTCAGAAAGGAAACGCCTCACTCAAACTGTCAAAAGTCCAAGTCTCTGATGAGGGAATTTACAAGTGTTTTATACAGTCTGATTCTAAGACTGATTCTTGGTATGATGACATCACTGTTGATGTCAGAGTTGAAGGTAAGAAAACCTAACTTTAATTTATTCAATCAATTTAGTTTCTTCTATTTTGAATAAGGAAGGTTATTGTCTCTGATTTCTTGTATTATTTTGATAATGTTGTATGCTGTTTTTGACCTTTGTCAGCACAAACTAAAAAGTAGGCAGAAAGTGTTTACAAGTTTGTGGCACTTATTTAGTTTTTAAAAGTACAAAATCACAATATATCAAATAATCTTATTCCTTAATATCTGCAGTTATAGGAACTCACCCAATGATCATTATAGAGGAATTCGATCATTCAGGAGGACTTCATCTGCTGTGTGAAACTAAAGGCTGGAACCCTGAACCTGAGATTCTGTGGTTGGACAGTGAAGGAGTCAGCTGGATTTCTGACACTACAGAGACACACAGAGACTCAAAGGGCTTCAGTCTGAAACACAGAATCATTGTACATAACAGTGACTCTAAGTATCGCTGCAGAGTCAGAATGAACCATCATATGCTGGAGACAGAGATCATTGTCTCACGTAAGTTCTGTCATTTGACTAAACTCTCAGGTCTTGTGATTATGCAACTTGTGATACTCAAATTTCTCAAGTCAGCTGATTTAATTAACATATGGTCATAAACTTAATTTTGTAATCCTGTCACATTTAACCAACTTTGTGTTGCAGGTAAAATGTTTCATACTTGGAGGACGTCTGCCGTTCTGATTTCAGTAACAGTTGTGTTTAGCATGTTTGCTGCAATTGTAATTGCTACTTTTGTTTACAGAAGAAGAGGTAATTTCTAGTTTTCATAGATTAATTTACATGCAAAATTATTGAATGGTTCTTGGTCCTTCTTCATACATGCATTAGGATGTTTTGTATGATAAAATTTCTTAATTTTTGTGGTTGCATCTAAATGAAATGTCATTTCATTATAAATTGTATTTCTTTTGTCTATACTTTGAATTTTTTTCAGTTCACAAACTTCGGAAGATTCATAAAGGTGAATTTTCTTTCCGTTTTATTCAACAGTTTTTTCTATATTAATAAGGAATTCCATTTTATTCATATTAAATATTTCTTATAAATAGACACAAATGCATATGGCTTCATCAGTGCTATTACACAATATATTGGAATTGATGAGGAGCAGTAAATGTGTGTTTTCTGTAACAATCGAATTGGACCTAAAATGATTAATTATCTATGACATACATTTTAATCTTATTCATTGTTTTGAAAACATAAACTTTAACACTCTTTTTGTAGAGATCACAAAAAGAAAGAAATATGCAGGTAAAAAAATATTCTATGAACATCATACAAAATATTCAAATTCTACTTAATGATAATTTTGAAATAACAAATCTCATAATATATAAATTACTTTCATTATTTCCATTAGTGGATGTGACACTGGATAGAGATACAGCTCATCGATACCTCATCTTGTCTGAAGATGGAAAACAAGTACGAAGTGGTGATAAACGACAAATTGTCCCAGACAACCCAGAAAGGTTTAATAAATGTGGAAATGTCCTGGGAAAGGAGGGATTCTCCTCTGGAAGGTTTTATTTTGAAGTGACAGTGAAGGGGAAAACTGACTGGGATTTGGGAGTAGCCAGAGAATCTATTAACAGAAAGGAAAAGATCACACTGAGTCCTCAGAATGGATACTGGACAGTGCGTTTGAGAAACGGGAATCAGTATAGCGCCTGTGCTGGTCCCACTGTCTCCCTCTCTCTCAAAGTGAAGCCCCAGAGGGTGGGTGTGTATGTGGATTATGAGGAGGGTCTGGTCTCCTTTTATGATGTGGAGTCCAGGTCTCATATCTACTCATTCACTGGTCAGTCTTTCACAGAGAAACTCTATCCATTCCTTAACCCATGTACGAATTTAAAACAAAAATATTCAGCCCCTCTAGGTATCTCACCTGTTGATTGTCACAGCAAATTGATTCCCTAATAATGAAATATACAATAAAGTGTTTTAAACTGTAAAAAAAACAATAGCATTTGTTTACTGTGAATTATGTGTTTATATGTAAAATATGAGTTATTTGTTTATATAAGTTTAATTTACAGAAAAATCTAAAAATGTTTTGTCATTATAGCAACATGGTTTGTCAGTAGTGGTTTATAATCTACACTCGAATCCAGTTGAATTTGAGCCTCATTACTGTAACAGGAGCAGATCCAGTAAAATTCTGTTATACTGTAAGTGTGGCTAACTTGAAGTCACATAGTGACTCTGGTAGGGGCAGTGAAATTGAGGAGACATGTTTGAAATGCACCTTCCAAAAAAATTAAGAGCATTCTTGATCATTTAATTGCATAATTGGCTCCCCACAACATTGTTCTCCTGGAATGTTGATGTTTACAGAAAGCTGATACATTATCAGACAAATATATTATCTGCTTCTGCTCAGTAGTCACCCCTGTGTGCTTTAAATCAAAAATCCACTGTAAAATCCACTGTGATATGTTTACATGTTACCCAACCACAGTTAATGATTTCTAAGCCAATGCAGAAAGCAGTTCTTCTGTTCTGATGTAATTACATGAAGCATGTGGTGTCTTGCCAAAAGGTCTGTTAAAACTAAGTGTCACACACATAAGCAAAAACATGCTGCACACTATTGTATATCATTTAGAATTATGGGTGGTGTTATTAAATCCCTTTGTGAGAATGTGAGACTGTTAAAAACTGTACTAAACCAATAACAATCTTCTTTTTATTAATTCCAAGTAAATAATTTCAGTAAAGTTCAGTAAAGAACTTGAACATTCAACATTCAATGACTTAATGCTGAAATTGCTAAAGGTGTCAGGTCCCTGGTCTGATTGACCTGGTCTGATTGTCTGTCTGACTTGTCCAAGTGTGTTGTGTTGGAGCACATGGCCTTTGTTCCACAATTGTCAAGTGTTGACACTAAACATATGCATAATCCAACATATCACAACATATGCATTGATATTAAGCTAAAATATGTCAGAAAGAAGACGAGTTCCCAACTTGAAATTCTATATTTCAAACATCAAATTTAAAATGTTTATTGTGCCCTTTGCAGTTATTAACAATAGGCAAAAGACTGCTAGCTAGTTAGCAACAACCGCTAACAGTCTTCAAAGTTTAGAGATCTAAAACCAATTGATAACACTTATACAAACCTTTATGAATATAATACTACCTTTATGAAAATACTGTAAAAATATATACTGTATATATTATATTACTGTGTAAGCTGCAGATGCTGGTTAATGCATGAAGGACTTCCAAACCTCCTCCAAAAATGCGTATTCTTCTTAAAAAAGTGCTTTACAAATACTGTTTTTTACAACTTATCTAAGTACCTGATTGAAAGTAATTTCTAATGCTTGAAAATAAAAACAAATTTGACAAAAAAAGAATGAGCATTGACCAAACTTGTACTAACACTCCAATATCCCATTTTCCAAAAATACTGTATGGTACTTTAATTTACAAAAAAATGCAGAAGATTACTTTCCATCCTTGGCTGAAAATATACAGCAATTGCTTGTGCAAAATATTCTAGAGTTTTTTACTGTTTACTACACAGTAACACAGTATTAATCGTATTTTAAACAGTATATTACTCTCCGATTTTGGCTGTTAGGGTTAGCTATTTTTGCAGCTGAAGAAAGTGTCTGCAGATTCTGTTTGGGCTTGCATTATACAGCTACTTTTCTTTTTGTATTATATTATACTTTTCATTATTTATTATCTCCACCTCAGCTCAGTGTTCCATTCTCTGCTCACCTTAAAGGACAACTCTCCTCATGCTGAGAGATTTCTACTTTCTCCTGCTTTAGATTTACCCATCTCTGTGTAGCCCTTTAAACAGCGGGAACTGCTCTGAGATCAGTAAAAACACTTTTGTGAGTGTGGACCCTCTGAGGAAAGCTCTGACTCAGCTCCAGGAAACTACAAAATGAGAAATAGTGATGGGTCATTCTTGAACTCGAGTCGAGAGATGAACTAATCAATTTTCTTTCCAGCTCAGACTGCATTGGTTAAGCTTATGGGGCTGTCACGTGATGAACGAATGACTCAAACCCGAAGACTTGTCAGATAAAAGGTGAGGTGAGCTAATCATAGACTAAAGATCCAGGTAAACAATGAAGTAATGTTTTCTGTTTCTTATAGCATTATAGTTTTGTCTTGTTTGTAGTGTGATCAACATTTGCGTAAGTAGTAGATGTGTTAGGGAAGTAACACATAACATTTTAATTATATTTTGCTAAAATTAAAATTAATTATTAAATGACTTGAAAAAAAATTCATTCATTTTGCTGAACGAGACTCAAAGGTCCAAAGCGGTAAAATGATCCGAATTTCCCATCACTAATGAGAAACTTGATGAAACTGGTGAGAATAATAACCATTTTCCATTATTCTCACACAGCTATTTTTTTAGATTATTTAAAAGTTAAGAAACTAGAGATCCTATCAAATAATAAAATGTTTCCAAGATGATAATGGCTAAATTATGTGGCTAAACCATACTAGAGTTTTGGGTTTCCCAGTTTGTCTGGCAAAAATGTTTGGAAACCCCTGCTTTACCCTGTTTACAACAAATATTTACAACAAAGATGCCACTTTAATTAATGTTTTGCTTTCAGTTTTGTTTGATTATCAAAAACCCTAACAAATATCCTATTGTGATATTTGTCCTATCAGTATTAAAGATGATGCAGCAATATGCAGGTATAGAACACACATATAACAGTTCATAATTGCCTAATAAACTCTTTTGGCTACATTGCTGTACTGCGTTACGGTACTGCAATAAATAGCATTTAAGTATATGTCACTCTGATCTCTCTCTCAGTGGATGTGTCTCTGGATGCTGATACAGCTCATCCTGAACTCATTTTGCCTGATGATGGAAAACAAGGGAGAGAGTAGTATTGTTTAGTAGTAGTATTTGGTATGATAAATTAGTTAATCCTGGGAAAAGGGGTGAATTTAACAAGTTAAAGTCTCTGAATCTTAAAAATGAAAAAATGACATATCAGTTCTCTAATTGCACCTTGAGGAAGCAAGGAATGCGGAGTGAGGAAGCTGTCTGAGTAGGGCGAGGTATATGCTATGTTCAAGTGTTTTTGCATGTTTCCCTCTTCTGGTTAAAAGGGAGCTGGATGCCTGCATGCATGTGTAGAACATCTCTGTTTACTCTTTCTGCAATTCCATCCTCTAAGCCTTGTCTCAGATCCATCACACAAGCCTCTTTCACATCTTTATGCACACTGGACACATTACATTTACATTTAGCAGACGCTTTTGTCCAAAGCGACTTACATTACGAGGAAAACAAAGAAGCGATCAATCACAAGATGACAATACGCATAGCCGTACATAGATACAATTTTTTAGCATACCATACTTCAGTGCTCGAGTGGATTGTTGTTGAGAAAGGGGAGAAAAAGGTTGTTTTTTTTTTTTTAAATGACATTTGACATTATGCACATATCTTTATGCAAACCTCTGCAAGAAGACAAATTTATCTTCTTTCTTCAGAGCAGAACTGATAGCCTGCTGAGCAGTCTGAAGAGTTCCCTGTCTGGCCACGAATGAGGTCTTAACACATGTTAAAACCAGGTCTCTCAGGACTGATGCCATCTTTATTAGTTGACTAACACTGTTCTCCAGGGTGTCTTTGATTCTTATATGGATTTTTAAGCTTTTTAAGACTGCTTCTGTCTCTTATCCAGTGTCTTCATCTTTAACCTCGGATCATCTGCTCTTTACATGTAAAGTCTGTAGCCTTTAAGTTATATAGGTGATGTTCTTTTCCAATAACCTAAGGCATGTGTACTAAGACATGATCATCTAAGCAGTAGTATCACAGACGTAGTTAAAAGGTGGGTGCAGCACTGAAGAGGTCAGGTGGCTTTGTAGGTGTAAATGAATCATGAAATTAAGCACTTTCTGTCAATATACCTCCATTCTTTAAACATTCAAGCTC
>JAZGTK010015290.1:0-13285 GCA_036877625.1 Ambastaia sidthimunki
TGTTTAATGTTGTAATGTAGTGTTTCTTTCTAGTGTTTAATGTTGTAATGTAGTGTTTCTTTCTCCTGGACTCTAGGTGAAGAGTGTCTTTCTTACTGTCCGCCCTTCCAAGCTAAAGTCAGAATGAATTTAGAAACATACTGTGTGAAGGACTATGGTAAGTCTAGAAAACTGCACAATGTGAAACTGTACAAGAGAGTCTAAGCAGGTCTGAAAAAAGGAATAAATGTGTAGGTTACAGGCACCAGTTACAGCTTTTGTGCTCTTTAAAGATATGTAGACATTAATTTTTGGAGAGCTGTACATCAGACTGTGTTATAGACAACTCCACCATAGATACACTGAGCCAGTGGAATAAAACAGATGTTACTGTTAACCTCATGCACAAAACACCATTAATGGTTTTCATAGATCCATCATTACCATTCATTAATCATATTACATTTACATGTTATGAAAATATCATTCACTGGAGTCTGAAGTTTAGTTATACTGTCTGTCTCTGTGGCTCAGTGCTGAAGGTGCAGTTGAAAAGTAAAGAACGTTCAGGACCCTGGTGGCAGTTTTCTGTGGTGGTCCAGACGGTTTTCCGCACAGGTTCTTCACATGTGAAGCGAGGCCTTCAGGCACTCTGGGTTCCTGACCGGGACCTGAGCTGTGGCTGCCCTGCTCTTCAGGTGGGTCGAACCTTCCTTCTGATTGGTGCAGAGGAAAGTGGGCGGAGCTGGGTACCTGAGGAGAGGCGATTAGTTGCGGATCGCACCGCGATGGCTTTGCAGTGGCGGGAACACTGGAGCCCAAAATTAAGAGGCTTTCGTGGGCAGGACGTCAGAGGAAAGTGTCCACAGAGAAACAGCACAGCACAAAAACACTCTGGCTTAAACTCATATGAGGAATACACACCCCCACATCTTGAGAAACTGCTGTCTGAACCACATATGCACACAACACACAAACACAAACACATACGTGGAAAAAGCCTAAATCCAGCCAGACATCTTGAGGAAGAAGAGGATCACAGGGCTGAAAACAACAGCCTCAGTGGAAGATATGCCACATCTGCCTCCCCTCAGGACACACAGAATTTATTGCAGAACACACAGGATCCTCTTTTAGGTACGTCAAAGATTAGTCACTCCAGTGAGCATGACCACCCAACAGTGTGTCCAACATGGTCACCCCTGCAACCTGTGAGACAGATCTGAGGTCAGCTTCAGCAATGACAAATGAAGATAGTGAGGGACAGTTCATCTGTCACCCTCTAGTCCTATTATATAGGGTGTGTCCGTTTCTGAGCCGTTGAACCCATTGAAGATTCACATGCTGTGAATATCTGACTGTTTAATATCATGTTCTTATTTTCAGAGTTAGGATCTGGATTAAAAACCTGATCACAAAACAACCTGTATTATTTTGTCATGTGGGTACGTTCAGATCCTGATACGTGCGGGTACTTTCATGTCAGAAGTTGCCGTTATAATTTAGAATGTGAGTATAATGGGATGTTGTCTTCCTGTTCACGCTAGTGTTAAATGACAGCTCACATTTACAGATGATTTTTTTGTTTGACTTTGAGACACATTGTTTTCAGGTCAGAAACTGACACATATTTACCCAGTATGGTCAGATCATTAATAAACTGCTTGAGTTTGGGTAATTAAAGGAGTTAAATGTGAAATACATCAGAATGTATGTATTGCTTCCACAATTCAAGCATTTTTAAAATGTTTTTGTACTTTTGGGGGCTAAAACATCATGATGAAATAAAACTGTATACATAAACTGATCTTTAATAAAGTGCCTTTTAAAGTTTTATTTGTAAAAAAAAATCATTTAACATGTAAATGTTACAAATATTTGTGTATCAATGTGAGATTTTTTTCTTCAGATTTATGTAACACTCTACCTCATAATAAATATTGTAAACACACATAGTAATGTTGTTTATTTAATATATTTCATTAATGTATTTTATGTGAAAGAATACAAAGCACAAAATAATTGGAAGAGAGTGTTAAACATTTAAACATGAGGAAAGTTATGAGACTGGAGGGGGAAGATAAATGGAGCGTCAGTAAAGCATGCGAGACAGCCTGTAATACACCTGCTTTGCACAGGAAACACCTGTTCCCAGTTTTCCTGTCTCACTGACTGACGACTGTTCATTTAGTGTAAGAAATTTCCCACAGCTTGAGGAATCAAACTTGCCTTGTTCTGAGAACAATATCACAGGAGCTCTTGTGCTCTAATATCCACATGTTCTTTATTTTGTCTAGCAGACAAGTGTGTGTATCAGATAACACACTCTTAACACTATCTGATCCCTCTCAGACACACAGTTGTGAGATGTCTTCATACATGACATGTGTGACATTACAAACACAGAAGATAAAAAATAGTTTCAGCTCACCTGTACATTTAAGCATGTAAATACACACTGGACCAGAACCCAGAATTCCTACAATAACATTTGGTTGTGTGTTACTGGCTGGTATGGAGAATTTTTATGAGACATGAGGCATAAAAAAATTCAACAAGCTGTACTGCATTCACACACTCTCTCTCTCTCTCTCTCTCTCTCTCTCTCTCTCTCTCTCTCTCAGTGTGAGTAATGACAGTGTTTGTAGACCAGCACGCNCACACACGCTCGCTCGCTCGCTCTCTCTCTCTCTCTCTCTCTCTCTCTCTCTCAGTGTGAGTAATGACAGTGTTTGTAGACCAGCATGCTCGTTCAATTCAAGCACACACACACACACACACACTCACACAAGCGCAAGGAAACCAGATACACACACGGCTTCTGTTAACCCGAGAATGACGGTCAATCCAGTTGATCTCTTGCATGCATACCGCTCATACGAACACACTGCGTCCATGGCAACAAGATTCCTGCTCCATGTTCCCTCTAATAAAACGAGTGCCAGCTGTGCTAGTCACTGATTCACTGTATCCCACTCTGAAACCTACAAACACACATATAACCTCATCAAATCCACGTTATAAAAGCGCTAATCTATCACTACCACAATCATAACTTTATCATCATTCATCTTTAACATCTGCCTCGCGTTTTGCCTCTGTATCAACATCTCTGTTGCAAGTTGTTTGCAGAATCATTTTCTTATTGTGCGTGACAAGTTTAAATTTTTAATTTATTTAAATTTAAATAAAGAACAAGCTACAAACTCTCCTCATCCTCAGCAGACAGACTCATAATTTAGTAGCTGAGTCTTATAGTTGTAATGTCCAGCTGACATTACCCAGTACTGACATATCAGATTAAAAATACTTCTGTCGCAAATGGAGGTTTAGTAAAGAGAAAGTTACAGATAGCAGCTTTAACAGACCTTCCGAGCCCCGTTTCAGCTGTCTGAGTTTGTCCTGAAAAATGAAAAGTTCACAGTTTTATTCAAAATATGCTTCAGTTTAACTTCAAATCCTAGAGAAATGAAGGCATTGCTAATAATACAGGCCCTTCGTTTTTTCCATTCAATCAATCATTCTATTTCTCCTAATGGAAACGTTGTGCCTGTCATCTCTGCATTAGCGCTGAACTCTGCAAGCACTGATTTCTTTCATAAAGCATGTGATGCTCCACTGGAAGCGGGGCATGTCTGGATGCCGTTACGCCATACAGCCGACATTGCTGCTCTTTTCCTGTGTTAAAAGCTGGGAACGGCAGCGCTTTTCCAAGATGGGATTATGGATCAAAGTCAAAAGCAGGCAGAAGGAGGGAGAGAGAATCCAGCCCAGCCAGGTGGGGTGAAAAGCAGCATGCAGAACCTCGAGGGAGGTCAGAAAGCTGGATCTCTTTGAAGTGCTGGTTCATGCCGTGGTGAACTTGGTCTTGTTGAAGCTGAACTGTAGCGGATTGATTTGCATGGAGGGGTGAGGGAGGGGCTGGGGAGAGAGTGGCAGAGTTATTGGTGACTTCTGCAAGTGTGTGTGTGTGTGAGCCTGTCTCTGTTTATCTGTGGGTCTCTTCACCTTTCTCCACTGTTGCCCTCTGAGCCCACCCAGAGTTTCTGTTTCAATAAGATACCAGTCAGCGGAGGTTTTAACGCACCAGAACACGTTTCATCAGACTGGATTTTGTTTCACAGTGTGCTGCTTTTGAAAGCAATAAAACAATAAAACAAACTGAAACCGGTCATTTGTTCATCCCGATTTCTTTTAATGACATTACAATCTGAAAAAATACTAGAACAAGCCAAACAGAATAAACTTACAGCTGAACAATTTGTACAAATGTACAGACAAATCTACTTAATGTATAAACGCTTGTTTAAACAGACACACAGGAGTCTGGCAGCCGATGTCTCATGTCTCCAGCTCTTCTGTGTCCAGAGCTTTAGTGAGAAGAGCTTGTGGAAGGTTCTGACACTGCAGATAGAGATTAATCACCTGAACCTACAAACACATCAACATGTGGTGTAAGCAGACGGGTTATTAACATTTATTCTATGACAATATTCTATTCCAAAAACATAAATAATAAGAATAAAAACGATTGTGCTTTCAAATTCAGCTACATCCCCAAATCCACTTAATTACAACAGATAACTTTTGACATTTTCCTTATAGGTTCCCCAAACTTTAACTCCAACGGTAATGTTTAATATTATAAATCATATACATCAAAAAACGTTATACGTTGTTAGTGAAACATTTTAAAAATAGGACAGAATTAAAAACTCTAAAAACTGAACATTTTTAGAACGTTTTAGGACATTCAAAATAACATTTTTGTTATTTAACGGAAAGATACAGCCTAAAAGTGTTAACTGGGCTTTAAACCTTTGTTTCTGATAGTGTGTATTATCCTCTGGGAGTACAGCAAAATATATCAGTACTGAAATATGAGTGTACAAATAATCACCAGTATTAACACTCTTCAATGTAAATTAGTCTGTGTTCTGTACTCAATATGTATTCCATAATATTTCATTTAAGACAGAAGCAAAAGCAACTTGCCTGAACCTCCACTTCTTGAGATATATCCACACGATCCACTGGGGGGCGCAAGAGGCTGGGGCCAAACACTGTGGCCAAATTACTCACAGACATTTTATTCTGCTCCTGCCGCTCCGCAACGCTGAGGAAACGAGAAAGTCGTGTATGAGATAGAGAACAACAAACAAGAAGTCAAAGAAAGAAAACCTTTTTGTTGTTAACATCCACCAAGGACGAAAAGCCTGTCCGGTGTTGTGACAGTTAAGAGACCTCAGGAAGTGATGTACATACCGCCTCAGGTGGTGTAAGAGAAAGAGGAAAGTGTTGCGGTTTACATCTGGTAAGATCTGCAGCAGAGTCAGCAAATGGTTCACCCTGACATAAGGGTCAGCAATGTCTGAGACAGAGAGTTTTCATCATCATGAAATCTGTCTTACGTTTCCTGTTTGTGTGCAGATGTGTGTGTGAGTGACAGGTGAGTTTGCACCTCAGTAACGTTACAGTGTTACAGTAGTTTGTATTCAGTCACTGTTGAGATATTTCTGGCTTGACTCTGGTTCCACATTCATGCGTGTAAGACTCACCCAGCGCGTCTGAGAGCTCTTGAAAGCGTTCAGAGGGAATCAGAGGTAGAGGAAGCTCTCTGAAGTACAGCTTCAGAGTGCCTGAGACTGCATTTACATCCACACTTCTGAGTTTACTCACAGCCTCACGGTAACCTACACCAGAAACACAGAGAGAGAGCAACTCACTGTTCAGACAAACACACACATTACAAACCTGTTGGTTTTATATACATAAAAATGTTATGAAAACATTACTGCAGACTAACCCTAACTAAATTTCCAAACTTTTAAAAACATTATTTACCGTATTTATATAGTGTTTTTACAAATGAGCATGTCCCAAATGTCCTCATGATAAATAGAGACACACTCACTAGTGTTGAATGCATTCTTCAGTTCTTGTATTTCTCTACTGGCTCCTGAGATTCTGTAGATGCCCTCCTCACCCAGTCCTCTCCTCTCAACCTCCTCCACACAGGAGCGAACAATGTGAGGGACCAACACACCCTCTTGCCTGTACACACACAGTGCTTTAAATTTAATAGTCTTTTAATAAATCAGCTACCAGTTCTGTAAAAAAATATTTAGAATGTAAACTTACTTTGCCACTTGACCAATCGGCACGCTGAAAACTGGTTCCTGTATGAGGGGGGTGGAGCTAGGAGGCTCGAGAGGGTGGGGCAAGTACTTTATTGACAAAGTTATATCAATTTGCCCCAAAGAACAAGTGAGTTTCTTCCACTTCTTAAACATGATGTCAGGGTCAAGCTGTAAAAGACACAATATTTATTTATGCTTTTCATTAATATCTAAATGCACAGACTCAACCACATATCTAAGAATATATTTGCATGAACAATTACTTGAATCTCAAAGGATGAGTTTAGGAAGCCAAACCTAAAATACACAGCACGATTAATACACACTATTTTTATTGGATTTTTTACTGAGCTTGACAGTCACTGTTCACTGTCTGTATTTGAGCAAATATTATGTGAACTCACGTGTAACGCAGCTCTGCCCAAGATGTTATCCTGCATCTGACTGTCAGACTGAGACACCAGCAGCAGAGCCAGCAGCTGAGCTCCATCCACCTCAAACACTAACTCCTATATATCACAACGCATTCAAATCAAACACTAACATCACACTCCTTCACATCTCATGTCTAAATATTCTCACCCCTCACCTCATCCCACACTGGTGTCACACAGAACGCTGAAAGACACGTTTGTTTTCGTCTGTCGTAAAAGTCAAAGCCATCCACCTCCACACACACATACACACCTGCATATACAAGACAATAACAGAGATACTGGAAACTCAAGTGAAAGAGGATTTGTCTCCTGTCCAGTCAGGGTCCATTTACACTGTCAGTGTTTTCTATTGGTTGATCGGATTGCCCTCTTAAATGTGGACATTCATATATTTTATTGTTATTTTGAGGGCGGAGCAATGAAGAGAGGAGTGTGTTTGTTTATCAACAGCATTTCATCTTGGTGTTACATCCCCTCATATGTCTGACTGGTTATTTTAATTGATAATACAATTTTATTATAAATAAACAATGTAAATAAATGGCTGCAGTTTTGGGTTTATATACAGTATACTTATATACAGTAGGTGCATTGTTCATTTTTGCTGTTGTGTTACAGCTGAGTTTGTGGTTTGAGCTGTGGATTGGAAACTTCCATTGAGGTAAAAGGCCTCTATCAGACAAAGATGTGTGTATATATATATATGTGTGTCTATATGTCACTTACTGCTTGGGTGTTGTAGACCACATGCGGAATGAACCATCACACATAAACTGCCACACATGTGTGCACTCTCATCTGTGAAAGACACAATAAGAGAGATTCTGGAGAGTGGTGAGACTGAGAAGGCAGATAGTGTTGAGAACAGCTACTGTGTGGGAATGTACCGGACTGAATGCAGAGAAGTGGAGGTTGTTGAGTCATCCGGAGTTTGATACAGGATCCAGTAACAGACAGCAGGTCTGGAGAAACCGTCTCTACACCTGTGAAAGATTTCACACACACACGTCAATATTACAACAGGCTCAGTCATGAGAAAGCTTTTAAATGTTCACAAAATGCCATATATACATTTATAACATTTACTGTTATTCATTCAACATTATTCATTTTTTTTTACTCCAAGGTGCAAAAATAATAACTATTATTTGCATAACCATTTTTATGTAATTTGTGTTTGGTTCTTGTTTTAAATATAATGGTGTTATGTATGGAATGTAGTCTAATTAGTGTTATGTTTTTTAGGAGAATTCTTTACTTGTGTTACAACCATGGCTTTATTTGTAAAATAAATGATCAAATAAAAATCTTTTGGGAGAAAACTGAACTGCATTGAAATATTTTACATTTTGCCAGTCAGAAAGTCAGACCTCTTGGAGAATGACCAATGACTGCAGGAGAAAGTCACTCACTGTTTTCACTCTGTGTCTCGATCGCATCTTTCCACTCATTCAGTTCATTTAAAGAAAACACCCGGATAGTGTGAGTCTGAGGAGACAGGAAACTCATCTGCACCAGCACGTTCAACTAAAGGCAGTTATACATCTCTGTTCACACACTGAGTCTTGCTTCCTCATCTACTTGAACATCTTCTGGAGTTTTGGCTAAGACGATGGGTGTTAGAGAGAGAGAGAGGACGTGCAAGTATTCATGTCTTGTGGTCTCACCTTTCCACTGGTGCTGTGTAAGTCTAAAGTAAAGGCTGGTGTGTTTGTTAAAAGCCACAGCTGACAGTCTTCAAACTTCCGCTTCAGTCGCTCAACTGCCCGTGACAACAGCGTTTTGCCTCCTTTCTGTGACACACACACGTAGTTAAATTAATATCAACTATCATTCTGTTGTCCTAATAAAAAAACTCAAAATTACATAGTTTTAAGGTTTAGTTAACAATCTGTGGCTTTTTCAGCTATTTTGTCCACAAAACCCTTTCACACATGCTGTCTTTACTGGTAAATTACTGGCAAATTACTGTTAAGAGATCATGCGTGAACAGAACCTCTGACAGTAACAGGAATTACTGATAATTCGGGCCTGCAAATATACCAGTAAGAGAAGTAACATTGGCAGCTGTTTACTGGTAAGGTTCTGTGTCAATGCAGAACAGGATTATGGTTAAACACGGAGTGTGCTGATGTCTGCTTTGAGCCAATCAGAACATTCCGGCGCTGATGACACGTTTACTCTGTGCTGGAAGTCAAACACAGATGTCCTGCTTTCCGTAGAAAATAATCTGTCTATTTGTTTAGCTGAATGACTGAAAACACGCGCACACACACACACACGCCACATGAAAACTCATCAAAACCCATCTGACCATGTGCGGCTGGAGGGCCTGTTTCAGCTGGTACATCTTGATTCTGGTTTTGCTGATCTTCATCTGACAGTCTGAGGATGGCAGCTGTTCAGTCGCCCACTGGAGCTTCAGGCCAACCAGTGGCAGGTACCAGCAGAACCTGTACTGTGCCTGTTTTCTACACACACACACACCTCATGGCTGTAAATCCACACTGTGCCAGTAGGTGAAGGATTTGATATGTTTAGTGGTCTTTGAGTTGGACAGTTACCCAGTGTTTGTCAGTTTGACACACAGCAGCAGGTCTGTGTAGAGGAAAAGGTGTCTCAGATTGTGTCCATTCTCACACACATCCACTACAAAGCCATCACGCATCAGCTGACGTCTCTGTGACACACATGGATACACACTTTACATGCGTGTTCTGCTGTTTTTATATCATTTACTCATTTCTAAACGCTGTTTCCACAGAAACTGCAAAGGTATCTCTGGTTTAATACAATGCCAGTCATTTATTGTGTCTATCATGTTAATCATAAACCTGTAACAATCTTAGTATCGTTAAATACTGCAACATACATTCATCTTACGTAAAAAACATTTGCAATAATACCATATGGTATATGGTGTTACACCATTTTATATTGCCTTGCATTCTGTATATAATTGTCAGTGCAAAAATGCAACTTTGTGAAAAGTGCTCTATCTATCTATCTATCTATCTATCTATCTATATATATATATATATATACTGTGTGTGTGTAATTGTGGTAGAGCACCTCTCCTCTGCTGAGCATGACAGCTCTTTTACACTGGGACCTTTCATTGACTCCTGACAGGAAGCTGCTGGAGAGACGAAGGGCTTCCTGCAGACAGACACTGTCAGGATGATCAGGGGGCGTGTGGTTCCACAGCTCCTGCCACAGAAGAACACATCAATCCATCAGCGTGAAGCTGCTCATGGTACCTGCAGTAAGAAATGATCTGAAACAGCGTCTCACGTGCAACAGCAGGGTGCTTTTCATCACTCTGTCTAACGGCTTATACAGGAGAGCTATGGAATCAATCAATCCATCAATCAATCAATCAATCACTCATCAAAACATGAACCCCAGCGTTTACAGACGTATTCAATTAACTACAGAGAGAAACAAAAACTGAACAGTTCACCTTCAAATGTGTATTTAGTTTTGATACTGTCTGACCCTTTTGGAGACATCATACTCTAAAAGATACAGAAAATACATTTAAATTAGACAGCAAGCTTCACACAAATAAAAGCAGAGATAAAAGGGAAGAAAAGACCTCGGCCAGAGTCCTGAAGCGCTGGTCTGACTGCATACATTTCTGCACAATTCCCTGAGCGTTCTCATAGTTATCAATGAAGCCTCGATACACTCCTAACTGGTTAACCTACAAATGACATCACAACAAAGACACCAATCATATGAATGCATTCTGCAAACTGATGAGAAGCACTGAAATGTTTACTTCAAAAATAAAGATTTGTACACCAAAATAACTCAATTATGCTTAATTATGATCGCTGCTAATGTTTATATGGACGGACAAACCTAGACACATTTTTACATGTAACACTATAAAAGAAAAACTCACAAACTTAAGAAACAGATCTCCTACAGGTAACTCAGGGTCCCCCTGGGAAAGCTGCCTCACAGAGTCTTCCTCAGAGCCCAGACTTTGAGACCTCAGCCCCTGATCCAGCTCTCCATTATTGTGCAGTCTGCTCCTCAGACTGGTGTAAAAGCTCTTGTGCAGGTCTCTGAGGTCGGGAATTTGATAGAACACAGTGTTAACCTGCTCAGTGGACAACACAGGCTGAGAGGTACCTGCAGCTGCCTTCAGAGCTCTCATGGGCTGAAGATAAAGACATGAAAAACATCAGATTCATGTTAAAGAAGGATAGGAACTGAATTTGAATATAAACTACATCAACATGCAGCTTATATTCTGATTATTACCAAAAAACACACACTTTTAAAAACGTTTTACAACGGCATCCATTTACTGATGGAATTCATTTCATTGTGCGATAACTCAACGCTGTGAGGAACTGGTTGAGTAATGTGAGACATTCATGAGTTCTGCACCTCAGAACTGCAGTGTTATATTACATGTCATTCTGGATTTTTTTGGGCATTCTGAAAACCCCACTAGAAAGGGAAGCAACACTTCACTAAAAGAAACAGAAGCTACACTAAAGGAAGTGACAAATGGGAAAAGGTCTGATATAAAAAAGATGATTTGGAAACTGGAAAGTGAAAGATTGAAGGATGTCTTGAGCTTGAGAACCCACCGGAACATCTTCAGACACGTTTGGTTTTATATTTGCAATTGAAACTACACTTGAAAAATCTATAAACCTTTTGTGGTGTTTGAAGACAAGGCTATAAATTGCTGGGTCGATCTTCACACCATTTTTACATTCAGATATCATAATGAGGAAGTGTTCAGGACAGGAAGTAATATGAATAAATGATAAGGCTGATAAAAGGTCTGTTGATAATTTAACAGTGTAGGTCAGAGTGTATGTGTTTGTCAGCAGGTTACCGTGAGAAGTGTCTCTAACTCTGTCAGGTAGATTTCCTCACTGCTCAGAAGTGCTTTCAGAACCAGCATTCTCTTCTGCAGCAGGTCATCTGGACTATCACTTATCTAGATTTTACAACAAAAACTGCTGAATGTTTGTCGGTGGTGAGCGTGTTGACCAATCAGAGCACCCAAACCACTGGGAGACACATTCAGTTAATGTAAATGGTATATTTTTTTAACATGAGGAAATCATCAGTCTTGCTAACATCCAAAAACCACAAAACCGAGTACACACTGATATATTCATCTGTTAAGTGTCAGTAAAGTTTTGATAACAGTTTACAGTGTCCTTGTTACACACATTACATGCACTTAGTATATTAATAACAGTAAATTATGCATCATCACATACAATTATTCAGTACAGTATATTACCTGTAACAAGGACACCTGAAAACAAAGCGTAAGGTTTTCCTGCAGACTTACTGGAGTGGATGACACACGCGGTTCATTTTGCAGAGGGCTGTGAGAAACCCAGTCTGTCTCCTCACTGAAAACATCCTGTAAGTCAGACTCTCTCATCTCATCAGCCGTCACTGTCAGAAAACCAGAAAACCACTCACACAGTATCAACTGATCACTACTCACATGAAAACAAAGTGTGTTTCATTCATTTGATTGTGATATATGAAAGATAAAGGAAAAAACAAAGATGTTTTTGAGTTTGAGATGCACAGTCCTACCAGGAGAGATGCCATGAGACTGAAGATATTTCTCTGCTTCTGTGTAGACCTCCATCTCCAGCGACCGGCCGCGTGTCTCTGTGACACACAGCCTCACACAGCGACGGTCGTCTGTGGCCAACAAGATCTCATTCTTCCTGCTTCTCAGAAATGCAATAAGAAACAAGTCGGCAGGGGAAGTCTAATGTTCCTTAAAATAAAAAAGCAGCTGTTTGTTTTCAGTGTCACTTTTGACAAGAAGCAGCGTCTACTTACACCCCCAAAAACAATAACAACTCAAGGCACCTGGACAGTTAAAAACTGTCTATTTATTCATATTTTCAACAATGTGGTATTTGTCTATTTTTAATTACACTAAATTTAAATAAATACAAACATATTAAAATAAATAGCGATATATAAACATATTTTGGGTTTTCTTTTTGCTACTGTTATTTTTACACTAGGTGTTTATTGTACAGGGACTGGACAGACTGAAGGTGTTTTAAAATGACATTGTCAAACGTGTCGATCTCTGTTAACAACACCGCCATGTAGTGCTGCACAAATACATCACAGCCTCCATCTGCGCAAATACTAACACATCACAACCTCCATCTGCGCAAATACTAACACATCACAGCCTCCATCTGCGCAAATACTAACACATCACAGCCTCCACCTGCGCAAATACTAACACATCACAGCCTCCACCTGCGCAAATACTGACTCCCAAAACATGAGTTTTCATGTAACTATAAATGTTACTAAAAGCAGCGCATTCAGTCAAATTTAATAGCTCTCTTGTAACAGCTTATGTTAATATATTTTATATGGGTTAGTAAAATGGGTCTGGTACACCTACACAACTAATAGTGTGTGTCCAAACCCAATTTTAATCTATTAAAATAGAGGGCTTTAGTATTGAGGTGTCACTAGACAGACACTGTATCTACTGCTGGAGTTAGTGATAATCTTCAGTGTCACATTCAGAAATATTGTCAGTGTTGCAAACAGTTTGTCAGGAGAACACCGAGAATGGATGAATGAGAGTCCAGACAGCGGTGCTACCACACACACCTTCAGACGCTGATGGTCACAGTAATGGCTCTGATCCTTGATGGACGGAAGCAGATAAACTAGAGGAGACGGGAATCCAGG
>JAZGTK010015291.1:0-13284 GCA_036877625.1 Ambastaia sidthimunki
CTGATGTCTTAAATGCAAACAGCGCGTGTCTGTAACATTTATTACCTGAGCAGAGATCTGTCGCAGTTTGTTGTAAGGTTGAACCTGATTGTTTCGTGTTAAATGCTTGAATCTGTAACGTGACAATGATGGTATCAGCTTGTAGTACTTCAGTATGTACTGTGTACTAAATAATTATCATATGCATGTATCATTGTGTCTGCATGACACTCAGTGATGTTTAAAGGACTCAAGGTAGCGCTATCATTGAATTACTCTTTAGAAAGACATTTCAGTTAATAATAATATCACAGTTGTTTACTTAATTTTTAATATCTGGTGTCATGTTTTATTGTAGACTAAACCTCACTCTACAGTTCAAGACTGGATCTTTACTGTAGATAAATTGGTCTGTTTTACTCTTGAATGCACATTTATGCATGTGCTGTATCTAGTGGTGACCTGCTGATGCTGTAACGTGCTTTAGGTAGATACGAAAGAGCACAAACTGTGGTTAGTTAACTTGTAAATGGTCCCCTATACAAACAATCTAATTGAAAATAAATGGGAGACTAAAGCATTCAATCTGACATTCAATCTGAGTTTCCAGTGCACATTTAAGTTATTTTTAGAAGCTTATTTCTCCTAATTCTCTTTATTGGTGTCTCTGGAATTCATTGGTGTGTAATGGAAACCAGGATTGTTGTGGCTCTTTGTCTTGTGCTGCTATTTAAGTTGTAACAGGCAAACCAGAGCGAGCAGACACAGAAATCCAGCTTCAGTCCCTCACCGGGCATCAACAGTAGTGAACCAATCGGATAGTTTACTCGAAGCCATTCATCACACAGCCGGAGGCAATAGGCAGTACATCAATTTTCATTAGCAGGTGTATTCAGTCTAAACCTGACTCATTGTTTAAGTCCAACCAGATTAGATCAGATGAGAGGTGAGAGAAACCGTGAAGTTTAACCGTTAGTGACAGAAGCCATCGAGAAAACGGTAATTGCCAAAATGAAATATCTATCAATAATCTTCTTCAGACACCACAATCCCACACTGGACTGAAACCTGCTGTCTTTCTGCATTGAGCTGTTTGTTTAAAGCTGCAGTCTGTAACTTTGGCCTCTCTACCGCCACCTGTGTTTGAAACCTAAAACTGCAGCTTACTTTGTACTTTATGTTAAAGTTAAAAGTCAAACTGACATTTTCCATGAAAACAGACCTGACAGCTTGAATTATAAATCATTATTATAAGCAATCCCTTGAGAATTGGTTAAGAAAAGGAGACCGTTTTGGACATTGATGTGTTACATTCTTGTTCAATAACTGATTTTTTTTTAATTAATTTTAAATCAAAAACAAAAGTTACAGGCTGCGACTTTAAGAATGGCTGATTTGTTTGGTGTTTGTTTGAAGCTTTTTGCCACATTTTTGCCAACCGATTCACCTTTAATTAATCAAACGAGTGGTTGTTTATTTTTGGAATCCCTCTGGCTCGTCCTGGGAAAGCTGGCGGCTCCCACAATCTTATTGAAACAGGTTTTCAATTAAGGTGCAAATACCCGAGTTGAGCTTCGCTGGGCACCAGAGATTCTGATCAGGTCTCATCGCTGACAGTAATGCTACTGTAATCATATGGTTCGTTATGTCTAAACCTCATTCTTCTTGTAGCAAATGAAAAGACTTACGGCTGCGTCACGTGACCTTTTATCACGGATAAAGGTTTCAGAGTCTCTCAGGGGTAGCCATTAATAATAAGACGTCTGTCTCAACAGAGCAGACGCACGAGTCTGCGGCTAAATGCTTGATGTGCGCAGCTGTTCTGAGGCTGCAGAAATGCTACAACAGTTTGGCAAGAAACAAATAAAACATGGCTGCTGCCTCAAAGTCGTGTCTTTTAGACAGCTGCTGATTTGGACTAAACTAGACCGTTGAGAAGAAGAAAGCTGGTTTTTAGTTAAAGATGCGCTAAATTGTTGGTACGGGGGTTATGGTTTGTAGAGCCAGTTTTATCGTGCTATCAGTAAAAAAATTGGCAGGAGTTTTGCGTGAACATGAATTTGTGCGTATCGAGCCAAGAGTCTCATCTGCAGGCCAAAGCCAAACACTGAATCCTCACGCACAGCGACAGAAAGCAGAAATATGGATGTGAAGCAAATTTCTCTAGATTATTTTTAAACTCCACCAAGAGCTGCAAAATGCTTCACAGTTTTGTAGTCAACCAAATGGTATCTCTGCTTGTTTACTCGCTGTAGAGAGCGAGTGAGAGCGAGGATTGATGAACAGGAAAGAGAATCAGGCAGCGTTGAAAAACAAGCAGTTCATTTAATAGAGTGAAAGTGTTGAGATTGTAACTGCTAATTTTCTAACAACAAAATTAAATTTAACTCGGAATTGAAAACGACAACCAACGCAATTGTTGTAATAGTAACAGACTGATTGTACAGATTAAAAACGTTCATGATAAGATCTCGTAAGAATCTGTGTGAGTTTGCGTTTTCCATCCACGTTTAGTTATTTGTTTTATTTCATCAATTGCCCCTCATTTCCTTTCCCTCCCGTAAGAGACGACTCCAGCGATATTAATATTTGATGAGATTGTGTTAGATGAATTAGAGGAGTAAAATTGCTAGCTGTGGGAAAGACACATTTTTAGGAATGTAAATGTAATTCTGCTCTTTTGTGTTTTTTTTTGGGAGAGAAAGCTGCATCTTTCCCCTCAGGAGCTCACGAGTTTTCCTGATAGTGTCACCAACACGCGTGGCCCTAATGTCTGCAGATTTAATGTACAGGCCTAATGTCTGCAGATAATGAATATTCTCCTGTTTCAGTGTGCAGTTGTTGTACAGCCAGATGCTTGTGTGTTTGGATCCAGCAGTGCTGGCAGAAATCTTGCCAACCATTTGTGTGTTTTCCACCGTTTCTGCTGCTGTGTGTGTTAAGAGTCTGTGGTAAGTTTCACTATTTGAGTGAATCTTAAAAAGAAATTACTTTATATTTGACTCAAACCAAAAGACAAAATAATAATTTTTTGATAATTATTGGTGGTGCCTGACTTAAGTCTGTTTTGTTTGAATTGTTGCCTACCCAGCCACATTTTAATGCAACATCTAAAAATACAACGTCTAAAAACGTTTGTAGAACTTTTAAAACAACGTCTGCATGATAACACAATTATTCATTGACTTCGAACAACATTTTCATTTTGTCCGATCTGACTAAACATCTCGCAGAGAGTTTGTTTTTTGAGAGCGTTTTTTTCTGCTTGTAATAAGAAGAAATGGGAGAATCCTCACGAAACTGAATGCACCACAATAATTATTTTACCTCAATAATTTTATTTTTGTAATTGCCAAAATTGAAAGTGAAAAACAGTTACGATTAATTGCATAACCATAATGCAAACCTGTAGGATTTTTCATCAGTTTTATTATCCTCTTAAATGTAATCGTTTAACGTAACAGCCTCTGCTGTCAACAACATACAACATTTACACAGTATGTTATGCGTCACGCTAAAGTTTAATACATGAATCTATTTAAGTCTTTAAACCCACGTATGATTAGCAGCAAGAGAGATGTTTATCATACCAACAATCACTGTTGTATTTGCATTATGGTACATAAAATCGTGAGGAAAATCATCATTATAATCTCATATTTTCAGATAGTCATTTTCTGTGATTTTGGAGTGAAGCATGTTGGTTTTCTTAATGAATAGCATGAAGGCTCTAGAAGTAAAGAGAATGAGATGTTCTACACCTGTCAGACTGCAGTCTGGAAGAATTGTATCTACACAGAGCAGCACGGAGCGTGCAGATGCCACGACTGGAGGAGTTATTTGTCACGGGTATGTGAGCTGCTGCTGCAGGCGATGTGTAAGTCATGCGACGCCGCGGGCCAGACGCGTCAAAAGCTTTCAGCCGACGTTTGTTCTGCACTTCATATGAAACTCTTTTGTGCGATTAATGCTGAGCTGGGCAAATACAGATTAGCCCGTGAGGTCTGCTGTCTGCCTTTGCGCTTGGATCTAACAGAACTTGTGCTCGACTCAGATTTCTCAGAAAAGCAGCCAAACACGCAGTTTAAGTCACAGATGGCAATGCATTTGTTCACCTTGCTGTTTTTTTCAACCATTGCTGAAACAATTTGCAACAACAGCTGTCAGCACAATAATTAATCATGATAAATTTAGCCTTTAGCCTCCCAGCTATCAACCGGTTTTGCTTCAAAACCCAAAAGTTTATATTGGATGTCAAGTGGCTCACGGTATCAAAATGTTTACTGTGCAAAAGTGACAATCAAGACATTAAATTGTAACAATGAATGAATAGGAAATGTTCACCAATACACCAGATTAGTAATATTACAGGCTGAATTGATAAATTGAAAATTTGGGATTTTAAAGCTGCAATCCATAATTTATGCCTCTCTATCGCCATCTCTGTTTGAGACAAAAACTGCAAGTACTTGAGGAGTTACTTTCTTAATGTGGGTGACAAGTTTAAATTCAAAACAACCCAGCTAACAGGTAACGTTCTCAGAAGGTTGTCTAAAGTTCTCCACAAGTTCTCTCTAAGTTCTGTCACAGTTATGTGGATTGCAGCTTTAAATGTTTGTTTTTTTCTGATTGAATGGGTTGCACAGATTTCCATTTTAAATTTCCATTAGGTCATTTTCTTACTCATTTTAAAAGTGTATAAGCCTGTTTTATTATTTACATTTAGTGTCGTTTTTCCTGGCTGAAGATCAGACCAGTGACCCATTTTTGGGTCAGAGCAGCAGTATTACACCTGACTGTGCTGCATGTGTCCTGTGGGAAACATTGATAAACTGAAAGTTGCTCCATTTGCATGTTCTCAGAATCGTTTCCCTGTTTCAGCATGCTGAACCTTTTCCCTCCCCAGCCCTCATATTAACTTAGCCATATATGTCTTTAAAAGTTTGGCCTACATTTGCCTCATTTGGTGTCCGTGGAGACGGCTCGTGAGCTCTTTCTGTTAAATTGGCTGAGATGTAGATTGATGAAATCAGTCAGAGCAGATTTCTGATTAGCCCTTTAGGGAAAATGGGAGGATTAGCTACAGCGCTACGCTTCGCCTCAGTCCATCTCGCAAAACTCCCAAACCTGACGACATCATCTGCTTTAATAGCTGCAAGACGTAACCGAGCGCTACTAGTTAATTCTGTAAGTCTCCTGTGGCCTCATTTCTTTAGTCAAGTAGACATTAACGTTTTGAAGTCATCTTATATGACCTGTTTAGTGCCGCGTGGTGAGTTTAGGCATGTGAGGACAGTGTGATGTTCGTCCATCTTATTCATATTTAATTGCTAATCTGAGGCTAGTTACAGTACGGAGCAGAGCTAGGCTAACAGCCAGATTTGCATATTTGAGCTTAAATGCATCATTCATGAGGCCTTGCTTTACTTTCACCTTTCATTCATGATCACACCAGATAAATGAAGTCAGGAAAGAAGACGACGTTCTTGTTTAAAACTGGTTGTTTAAAACCCCCTGTGCTAAAAATCGCATGTTTTTCATGATGTTTTTATGTCTATGTGATGTTTTTAATATGCTTTAAGACAAACCATGTGCAAATGAATCAGTCACTGAGTGTTTTCTACCAAAGACAGCCTCAGAATCGTGGTTTGAACAGCCCTTGTTTTCTACATCACAAACATGTTGTAACCAATCAGATCAGCGAGTGGACAGCGCATCAGGTAACCCGAGCTGGCGGGATTGAGTGGAGGCGGGATTAATTTGCATATTCATGAATCTGCATGCACGAAGCAAGAGTGTAGAGTTCCATTTAAACTATTTTAAGGCATGAAGGAATTATTTTTTACCAGAGAAAACCTTGAATATGTCATTTTGATGATCAAAGATGAGTCAGAGGTAAAATTCATTAATTCAGAGGGACTTATTTAAAAGAAATTAAAATGTTTAAGACCTTTAGTTCCATTAATGGTTCTTGAGTGTTTGTGTTCTGGTGCAGATAGAACATCATGCTAAAATACTTGTGCTGCTTCTGCAATGCAAAAGGTTCTTCGAAAGTACTAAAAGAACCATTAATGGAACCATTAAGGAAGCGGAATCATAAAGTGAAATTGGAATTGGAATCAGAATCATTAAATTTCTTATGATTCCCATTCCTGCCCTTAAACTCGTTTGTGGGATGTGTCTGGAAACACGTATTGATTGTCTGTCCTTGTATAAAGCCCCTTAAACTCACAGAGTATCAGAAGGTCCAGTATCAGATGTTCTGACGGGACGTGCTCATTAATGGTCTGTGTATTCTCGTGAGGTTTTCTGAATGTGATGGGCTTTGTGCTTTCTTCTCTTCAATTTGCTGTGGTTTCAGGGTAATTGGACGGTGGCGTGTTCGAAGCTCTGGATGGGGAGTGGTTTAATCGGAAGCTTTTGACACCTAATTTAAAATATTTTTGCATCAGAAAATTCGGAAGCAGATGCATTAGGGGTGAATTTATCCATCCACTTGATGAGCCAAAAGATTATTTCACTGAGTGTGTTATTCTGCGTTTACACACTGTGTGTCTGTGTGTGTGTGTGTGTCTCTGTGTGTGTGTCTGTCTGTGTGTCTGTGTGTGTGTGTCTGTGTGTGTTGGTCCCAAAATGTTACTACAATTGTGGGGACCAATGTCACCACAAGGATGTTAAAAATCATTCACACCTACATTACAGGAAGCAGCCAGTGGTCCCCACAAGAGAAACTGATTATGAACTTTTCTAAAAATGTAAAAACACAAAAAGGTTTCTGTGAGGAGCAATTTGTACAGTATAAAACCGTTACATCTATGGAAATTTAGGTCCCCATGAAACAAGCTTATAAATCACACAGAAGATCTGTTTTAAAAATCTGAAATAAAAGTATTTTGTGATGGTTTAGATTTGGGGGTAGAGTTAGTGTGGGGATAAAATATACAGTTTATACAAAAACCATTATGTCAATGTAATGTCCCTTTCAAACATGTAAACCGTGCGCATGTGTGTGTTTAATGACTCTGTTTCTCAAATACCTGCAAAATGCAGGAGGCAAAATATTGTTGTAGTATTGCAGTGTGTGGTTCTGCGTAGAGTTAAATGAAATTATCTCGAGATTAAAGCAGTCTCACAGAAACAGGGCTCATTTGATTTCTGTGGCTTACTTTATTATCCTGCACAAACTATATTTTCCTTCCTGTATTGCTGGATTTATTTATTATTTATTCATTTTTTTGTTTTGTTTTCAGACTTTCATAAAAGTTTTTATAGAACAGTGGAGGAAATGGAACAATAACCAAAACAGACGCAGTTGTTTTTCTTCTGAGACAATCTGCTGGAGTCTTCAGTGAATCTTTAGACTCTCCATGTGCTCCAGCATAAACTTCTGCTTTGCTGAACAACAGCATAAAGGTCAAGATTTTATTACTGTGCTTGTGAAAACAAGCATCACTGGTACTGTTGCAGATCAGAGCTGAGGTTCAGCAGTGATCCAGTGTTGAGTATTAAACCAGCTATTAAAACTCACCCACACTGGATATGAAAGATACAACCCTAACCCTGAATGAAACCACCTAGCAACTACCCAGAACACACTAGCAACCACCTAGCAAGGTGCTAAATATTTCTCTGTATCCTGTTATGTAATTTTAAACGGAAACCTGTATACTCTGCATAACTTTATATGACGTTGTTTTGGGCTACTGTGTCTTTAATGCAGCTTTTTGAAAACATAGCAGTAAAAATGCTGAACAGTTGGATTTTATACAGATGTTCTCAAAGGTGAATTTGACCTTTAGCCTCTAATGCCCCAGCGGTCAGAAAGCTTCTTAGAAGTGTGTTTTAGGAGGAGAGAAAATCCCCCACAATCCTTTGCAAACTCACATTGGGCTCTGAATATATTCTCGTTTGGAGAGAGCTTGACCCCTGACCGCATGAAAGTTTCCAGACTTTTCTCTGCTGTTAAAGATGAGTGATGGCGTTTTGTCATATTTGTGAAATACGCTCTTGCTCCTCCGATGTCCCCCAGAGTGGAATATATTAAAGTATAATTTAGGATCTTTTTTTAATCTAAATTTTCTCATTGAAATGAGGCTCCGTGCGCAGAGGGTTTTCTTTGGTCCTTGGAGATTTTGAGATAATGAGAGAAATGTTTGTGTGCTGTTTGACAGGGTGAGGTGTAAAGGACGAACAGTCTGTGAACTGATTTAACACAAATATAACGGATATGAACAGCTGGAGTCTGCAAACACTTGCTTTAATCTAGCATCAATTTTTCAGTTTTCACGATGATTTTTCTTTCATCTTAGTAGTCAGTTTATGATTTTGTAGACTTCAGGTTAAAATGTGTCTGATTATTTTTCTTTTTAAATCGGTCTTAAAAGTGAGGGTTCTTCAAAGGTTCTTCACAGTGATGCCATAGAAGAACCGTTTTTGGATATTCAAAGAACCAATCAGTCAAAGGTTACTAAAAAGAACCATTTCTTTCTTACAGTGTAATAGTGTAAAGAACCTTTTTCATTACAAGGAACCTTCTGTGAAACAGATGTTTGTGAAAGATTCTCTGGATGTTGAGGGTTCTTTATGGAAAATGGTTCCTCTGTGGCACTGTATAGCACCTTAATGTATGATGTAGGTATATATATAACTAACTTTTGGTCCTGTTTATGGATATGAACATTGTCTGTCATTTTATGTTGTTTGCTGTGTAGAAAAGTATCTGCTGTCCAGTTTTAGCCGTGACTAATGATGATTCAAAACAAATATAAAACATTGGTAAATCATCTTTGTCAGAACAATCCATTAACTCTACAGCTAAATTTGAGTTTAATTCTAGAAAAATGACTCTTTCATGTCTGATTACCAAATAATTGCGAGCGGTAAACAATGGCCGAGCCCGAGCGCTAAATGCTAATTTACCTCAATTTCCTCCGATAACAGCCTCTATCTTCAGAGATATGCGGCTTACATTTTTTATTATAAACCACATAATACAGTAAAACAATCCTGCCGTCTGTTTCGTTATTAAAAAGCTCTTCATTTCGATGATGCGTCTTTATTATACTCGAGCGCGCTCAGAGCTGATAACGCCGCCTCATTTGCTCGCGTGCCCCTCAATTTTCCCTCAGACGATAATGCTGAATATTTCTCACAGCTGCTGAGAACGTGCAGCTTCTTCAGCGTATGCGCAGGATTAGAAAGGTTAATCAGCAATTTGAGGCTTATTATGGCCAAACAGTAGCAAGACTAAGCTAACAGAGCTGAGCATGATAGATGAGGCAGATATAATCGACCTGTCGGGACTCTCCGTCCAGTGTACGATGTCCCTGTTGAATGTTGATTAGAAGGTGGCTTGATGGCTTAAACGCATCTCATCTCATTGAATCATCGAAAATATGAGTCACAGGGCCGTATTGATCCCGTTTCGCTCTGTCAGGTGAATTCTGTAGCGATTTAGCCAAGAGAAAAGAACTGGGGATTGAATTTTCAATGCACTTACCAAACATTTCCATCCTTAGAACAGTTACTAGTCCCCACGTTCAGGTTTAGTTAGTTAATAAATTGCGTTAACTTCATCTTCGTCTCACATTAGACTCACAGCTGATGTTAAAGCTGATGATATTTCTGTGCCACTAACCTCACCAGACAATCGTAAAAATATTTGTTTTTAACAGGAGCTACAGGAACACGAGTTTCGTGCTTCTCCAGTCCACATGGGCTGAGCATTGAGTGCTTACTCATGAATGCAGTGGTTGGTCTGAGCGATGGCCTCGGCGTCTGGTCTGCACATGGGCATCTGTGTTCATTATATAAGAGTCTGAGGCAGTTTTTCAGGTTACACAATTGAAAGTGGATCCAGCTGTTTACCGCCTGACTTTCTTCAGTTCTTCAGACTGTCAGCGCGCATGAACTGTGTTTTTCAGTCAAATCTTCCTCAGAGTGGCTCTCGGAAGCTCTTGAGAAGTGCTTTTGAAGTGAGTATTTGTCTCGGATGGAGTGGCACAGTGTCTGTTTCAGATGGATTTGATTCAGGTGAAGTAGTGCTTGGTTTTATGATGTTATTGTTGCTCAGACTGTCTTGGCTTCATGTTGTTTTCTTGTTGGTTTAGTGGCTGTTATTTGCTCTGGATGTTTAAAGAGAGAAACGTTTCTAATAAAGGTTTATGAACGGCTCTCATAAGTTAATGTCTGAAACTTTCCTCTGTTCCATAACAAACAAATTAGGTTAAATATACTACAGTGTTTCAATCACCACTATAAAATATAATACATAACCTGCTGTAAATCACATCAAAGGAGCACAAGACAACACAATAAATTCATTGTTTTTGTATTGCTGAGTGGTTTTTATGGCACTAATTCTTGTAACTGCTGGAACAATGTGTCCTAGAAATAAGAGTAAGATTTGCGTGATGACTATCTAAAATGTTAACGTTGTTTTTTTCCTTAAAGTCCATGTAAACATAGAGGGCGTGACTTGTTTTTCCCTGCTGTGAATTGATTGGCTCTGGAAAAGTAGGCGTTTCATAGTTTGCAGATGAGAATTGGGGGAGACAGATGGGGGAGTGGTCAACAGCTGTGGCTCCGCCCATTCATTACTGTCTGTAATTGAAACCGAAATGTCTGAGTATCTGCTGTTATTTTGTAGTGTGGAACTGATATTTATCAAATACATGACTCAAATAAATGACGTTTCTTGCATAATCCTCACAAACAAATGGAGACCCGTGGATTTTTACATAATGAAGAGAGCGTTGCTCACAGCAAGCACTCTGAAATTGGACTGTAATTGTGTGAACATGTACAGTTGAGAGTGAGTCTGTAACAGCTTTGCTGGGGAGGTGGTGATGAGTTAGGGGATGTATTTTGAGACGGCTTCTCAGGGAGGATTTTAAGTGTGCTGACAGCATGCTGTGCTTTTAAAATGCTAACAGTCTAACAGTAACTGTCAGCACACAAAACCCTCTTAGAGAAGCCGTGTCTGAATTCATCGCTTTTAAAGCATCACCCCTCAAAAGAGATACAAATCTAGATAAATGACTAAGAAAATTACAGTTCTACCCAGATTGAGGTAAAATAGCATTTAGTGGTTCAGTAATTGTCTTAATTCACCTTGTTTTCTTGTTGGTTTAGTTGCTGTTGTTTCCTCAGAGTTCAGAGGAGGTGCAATGGTTTTATTAAAATGTTTATTTTTTTAAGCTGCAATGCATAACTTGTGCTCTCTGCTGCCATCTCTGATCACACATAATATTGCGGGTACTTGCAGTTATTTTTTAATGTGGATGACAAGTTTAAATTCTAAACAACAACTGTAAGAATAAACTAAGTAATATATAACTATAAGTAATTATCTACAGTAACTGACCATGTGATTATAGTAACCGGATCTTTGTTTACAGATGGACATTTCTCACAAAATCAGACCCGACAGCTGAAATTATAAATCATTATTATAAACTCACCGTTGCAAATCAAGATAAGAAGGCAGTTCTGCAAACTGATCTGTCATGTTCTTGCTCAATAACGGATGTTTTTTTAAACCTAAAAATGTTACAGATTGCAGCTTTAAGTAAAATTGTTAAATCTGAAACTCCCTCATATTATTAAGAATAGATGAAGATAAGATAAACATGCAAGAACATTTGGTGTGATGGGCAAATATCTAATTGTGTTTATCATGTTATGATCCTTCCTTGATAAATAAATACAGTTTTAGTTTTACGTGTTGTTATTTATTAAGCGTAAATGTAGTTTCAGTTCACGTCCTCCTTAAAATTCTCCACATTTACTCTGTGAATTTCCAGAAGTATGTTCATTTTAAACTAGTCTGGAGCAATAAGCAGTAGCATTTGCTTCAATGGCTCTATAAAGCGTTTGAAATGCCTGAAGTATAATGCTATTTAAACTGAGATGTGTGCACTGGCCTATTTATCCTGTCACAGACTGACTTATGAAGTCTTGAAGCAGAAATCCGCAGAACTAGTGCAGGCGGCCTAATAGTCCAGAATGCCGTCTGCTGTCACAGAGGTTGCAGGTTTAATTCCACGGGTGGCTGATCCAGGAGCCGACTCTAAGCTAACAGTTTTAGATTGTAAGAATGTTTCCCAAACATTTCCATTAAGTAACAAAAACATTAAAAATGCTATTTTGAAAGTTCCAGGAGTGTTCAAAATGTTCCGTTTTTTTAGATGCATTAACGTTATTGTTTGGTTATAAAAACGTTTTTGATAACTTTGAGAGAACTTTTAGAGGATGTTAGCCAGCGTTCCTAGAACATTTCCTGTTAGCTAGAGAACATCTGAGGTTTTAATCCACCTGCTCTGTTTTTGCAGAGTTGGATTTTGTGGTTTGGTCTGGGTCTCTGTTTATGGTCTCAGATAAGAACACAAGATCTGGGATCTAGGTCAGGAGTCTCCAATCCCTGTTCCTGAAGGTCCACAGACCTGCAAAGTTTAGCTCCAACCTGCTCCAGCACATCTGCCTGGATGTTTCTGTCAGTCCCAAAGATCTTCATCAGCTGCTTTAGATGTGATGTATTACAGCTGGAGGTGAACTCTGCCACTCTGTGGACCTTGATGGAGACCTCTGGACTAGGTGATTATCACATTTTTATTGTCTCTTCTCAAGTGCTCAACACATTTAAACACATCATTGCTGTCTGTTTTTTATGTTGTGTCATGATTTTGGTCACGTAAGCTTCCACTTTTAAAACTATTTGTGTGACATGTTTTGTTGAAAAACATCTAGTCATCATATTAGATTTTTTTGATGACCACTGCTTCCTTATGCAGGGTTAAGATTTGAAGAGAACCTTCTGGTTTGTTTGTTGACATATAGAAATGAAACTATCTGTCTCTGTATTAACTCATATCAGTCCGGTTCTGAATCCTAATCGCTCAACTCTGTTTCATGCACCTGACAGACCTATAAAGCCAAACAAATTAAAGAAGACTGGAGTGAAGGTTTGATCTTATGTCACTTTTATATTAGTTCTCTGTCTCTCTGTCTCAATTCAGTTTCAGTTTAAAGTACTTTACTGGCCTGATTGTTTTACATACAATATTCCCAAAGCATTATACATAAAAATAAAGAAGTATTGATAAAAAGTTCAGGTTTAAAGTAAGAACACTAGTGATGTGTGGTGTTAAAAATGAAATAAGTGTTAAGTTAAGGGGGAAAAAGTCTATATATTATATTATTGTATTATTAAATATGAATATAGAGGTGGAAACATTAAATTACAGGTTAAAAATGGAGTGTGTGTGTGTGTGTGAGTGTGTGAGTGTGTCTGTGGAGTGTGTGTGT
>JAZGTK010015292.1:0-13284 GCA_036877625.1 Ambastaia sidthimunki
AACATTGTTGTATAACATATTACAGTTTTTATTTCAACAGAAACAAAACAACAGACAGAAGCAAACATGGCTACAGACATACCCACAATCACCAGCGGTTTATACGGTGAGGAGTTCAGCTAGAAAGTTCAACTTCTGCAATAAGTGCCCAATCACCCAAAAAGTTTGCGAATAGCGTGTTAATGATTTGTCAAGGTTAAACTGTAATGGTTAAACAGCGCATTACTTATACACTTAGTAAGTCATCTTTCCTATCAAATAATACAGCTGTTACTGTAAAAGCAGTTACTGTAGTTTGAGTTTGTAGTTAACATATGTCATTGTTTAATTGGCACAGTTGGTTAAATGAGTAATGCATTGTTGTTTTTGTATCATTTACAGTACATTAGCTTTAACTGGTTTAATTAAGAGCCATCAAATGAGGGTTGACTTCCTCATGAGGACACCCGAAAGCCACGCCCACATGTGCAGCCTTTCATTTCAAAGTCATTGACACTAATAGGGAGCTGAATCTCTCATTATTACTATGACATCATCCTCTTGCATTCAGATTCAGACATTTGTTGGGCAATGACAGTTTGATGTGGCCCACGTAACAATTTTAGGTTGTGAGAACGTTTCCCTAACATTTCCATTAAGTAACAGAAACATCGAAATTTTATTTTAAAAGTTCTAGGAACTTTCGAAACATCCAGTTTTTTAGATGTTGTTTTAACGTTATAGTTTGGTTATTTAGAATGTTATTCAAAGTTTTTTTTCTGTAACATTTAATTCTGTGATGTTTTGATATATGATACATAATGTTACTGCAAGAACATTTTTAATAAGTTTAAAAGAATGTTTAGAGGACATTAGCCAACGTTCACAGAACGTTCCCCATTAGCTGTGAGTCAGGTCTGGGCTTTGTGCTTTGTGTCCTCCTTATCCACACCACAATGTGAAACAATTTCTAAATAACATACATTGTTGTATAACATATTACATTTTTTCAACAGACATAAAACAGACAGAATCAAACATGACTACAGATATACCCACAACCACCAGGATTTTATATGGTAAGGAGTTCAGTATAAAAAATGCAACTTTTTTTAATACCCATATTGCAACATATTAAGTGCCCAAAAATGTTGCGATTATTGTGTGAGTTAATGATTTGTCATGGTTAAATTGTAATGGTTATTTAATATTTCTTTTATTGCAGAAAAACACTTTAATATACTTTGTCTTTTATATCTTTCCTATTAAATGATACATCTACTGATCTGAATGAAATATCTCACCATGTATGACTGTGGACCTCACAGAAGACATAAAACAGACAGAAGCAAACATGACTACAGACATACCCACAACCACCAGGATTATATATGGTACATCTACTGATCTGAGTGAAATATCTCACTATGTAGGACTGTGAACCTCACAGGAACAATGTCCTGTGGAACTGACACAAAACCATTTCTAAACTGTTGCAATGAAGTTGGAAGCACAAAATTCCAGTTCTTTAAACTATAGCTATATAGTAATGTGACTTGTCTATATTGGTGTTACATTTGACCATGTAATAAATATGAGTTATGTGATGGCTAATAATTGTTCTTCTAGACTATGTGGTGATTGGGATGAGTGTGGCGACGTTTCTGCTGATTCTACGTAAGTATATTAATTTTAGGAACAATTTATAGTTGGAATTAGTCTAAATTGTGATAAAAAGTGATAGTTCACCCTAAAATCATCATTATGTTATTAATTACTCACCCTTGTTTCTTTCCACACTCGTAAGACCTTCGTTCATCACCGGAACACAAATTAAGATATTTTCTATGAAATACGAGTTTTCTGCCCCCCATTCCACCCCTCCAATAAGGCCCAGAAAGGTTCACAGTGACCACAGTGGTTCAACCTTAATTTTATGAATACTTTGTGCACAACATAACAAAAATAATGACTTTATTCAACAATTACTTCCCTAGAGCATTAAAACGCTTACATTTTCTTTACAGGGTGAATTATCACTTTAAGTAGAATAACCCCCATTATATTACAAATAAATGTACAGGACAAATTTTAATTTTATTTTCTCCTTCCTTTCAGTGTTGTGTTTTTGTGTTTTTTGTTGTGTATGGTTTAATTTTAAACGTACAGGGTAAGCAAATCTCTAATTCTGCAAACTGGCTTTAAAATCAAGTTGGTGCAATAAAGCATGCAAGCTGTCACTGCTTAAACTTAATTGGCATAAGATGTGCATTTATAGACGCATTAACGTGTTTCCTCTGATTGACCCGTCTGCCCTGATCTTTTCATCTGTTCCATTAAAGATTCGCATCTAATGCTTTTCTCTGATTATCAGCAAACTAACTGTTGTTTGCTAGCTTTGCTTTGTTGCATTATCTTCCTTTCAGTGGTTAATTATTAGTCATTTTCTTTTGTAAACTTCATTAGAGTGAAAAGCTCATTCATGAGTTCAGCTTACCACAATTCTGGCAGTAAAACTGTATTTGACTGTGTTTTTGTTAAAAATATGACATATTTTCATTTTAATGAAGTACTTAGTACTTATATAAATAAACGGTGACACGAACATGTAAACAAAATGCATTTTTACTGCAGTAAAATGTGTATTTACTCCTGTATATACTGGTTTTAAGTCCGCTTGGCTTGTATTGCCCAGCCTTGCCATTTTGCAAAAATTCCCAGCATGCCTAGCGGTGTACTAACTAATGCAAAACAACCTCAGGCTGGATCGGAGGGTCTAGGAAGCTTGTTGCTGGTGTGCCTTATAAAAATGTCTGAGCACATAATGAGCAGCGGTGTGATTAAAGTAAGAAAGGCCTGATGCTGCCTACAAAAAAAACTTGAGCTGAGCTGATCTTCACATTCTAATTACAACCAACCGGCATGTAGCACGGATGGCTAACTGAACATTAACATAATAATAATAGTAATGTATTATAATAACATTATCTCCTCGTTTCATAATGCTGTATAGTTCATACAATACCGGTGAAGAAATGAGGACAAAAGAAGAATTATTACAATATCGAAGTCTCTAAACTCAAGGTACCTACCAGTATGAAAAAGGATTGTTTTGTACAGTCAGAGTCATCAGATGACTTCATCTTGTACTAATACGCTCTGGCAATAGATGCAACATCTTCTATAGTTGTTTTTGATTTGTTTTGTGTTTGCATCACAGCAGTGAGTGGTGAGATTCTGTTTGAAATGTGTTTTCTCTGGACTGTCGTCTACAGGGTAAACAACCGGACTGCTCCTCTGTGCTAGTGTACCGTACACCTCACCATGCAACTTCTCCAAATCATCACATATTTATTTAAAATAGCTTTGGAACATTGTACTATTGAAAATGTGTTCCTGACATGAATGAAAACATTATATTTGTCTATATTTAATTAAATGCTTTTTTACTATTCAAATGCTTGGGTGTGTTTATTTTCCATCAGCCATGCCCTTTAAATACCCCAGAGAATCTCAGCAACCAGTGCTTTCTTCTTAGTGTGGTTTCAGACATGAAGTGAGATATTGACACGGCATCACAGCAGTCGTTCTGTGACATCATGAGTTGCTGTGACCTCATGATTAATAAGACAGAATGAACAAACATTATAATGTTTAGCAGAAATCATTACACACCATTTATCCCTTTCAAAAGCACTTCAGCCTTTTTGACGTCAACGCTGAACTAGTTATGTGGTTACCAAGACGATGACAGAGACAGTTGCTGCTATTCCAGCCAGGTAGTTAATCACATTGACTTCTGTACATTCAGCTCAAACCAGACCCATCAACAAACACTATAAAAACACTGAAATGAAAAATAATACTATAAATAACTTGAATTTTATATTATCAGAAGAAAATCTGAGTGGCACTTGTTTGTGCCAAACTCGCTGCCAAGGTTAGTTGTTTTTTGGTTGCTATGGTGCTTTGAATTGGTAAAGTTTAAGCATGCTTTAGGTTGCTAGGTGACTTACTGGCCTAAGTCAAAGGAATTCACCTCTAAATTGCCAGGATTCATTTCTGCACTTGGCACACACGTTTATCTGAARGTTTTGAACTCATGGCCTTGGTGTTGATAGGGCTGTTCTCTTGTAGTCGAGCTACATGAAAGCCTCTAGTTCATTTTCAGTTTACTCTTTTCAATGTAAAGATGAAAGCCTCTTTTCTCAACAAGCTACATTTGAGGTATAACATTTACACATTTATCAGACACTTAAAAAAAGGAGCAATCTGTGACTTTTGCCTCTTTACCGCCATCTCTGTTTAAAACATAAAATTGCAGGTTCCTTTAAATATTTTCTTTACATACGCTGAAGTCAAATGAGGCCAAACTGAAATTTCCCTGGAAATGAAACCTGACAGCTTAAATTATAAATCTTTATTATAAACTTACTGCTGGGAATCGAGATACGGTAAAGAGACCTTTTTTAAAGACTGATCTGTCATGTTTTTTCTCAATAACTGATTTTTGTTTATCTTTAACCCATCAAGTTACAGATTGCAGCTTTAAAAGCAAACAAAAACAAACTGGTCTACAAAGCTGCTTTATAAACAGGAACTGGGTTTTTTGGAGAGTTTATCACATTAACAGTGTTAAACTAATGTAAACAGCAGTTAATCAAGAAGATATTTATTAATATTCTTGTTTTTAAGGGTGTGTTACAATCTTCCCTTAGTTTTTGCATTAATACCAGTGATGCTTAGCTGAGGACATTTACTGTGGAAGGACAATGTGGGTTCACAAACTGCAAAGAATTTGGTGGTTTATTTCTTGTGGTGTCACTGACAGACATTCCACAGTAATTGAATTTTTGTGTCACTGCTTACATACAATGGGACTATTCTTACATATTCTGACACTTTACAGCCTTTTTAAAAAGGACAGATTCATTTTTACTGTTACAACTGCTTTGATTTTGTCACTACAATCATTTCTTTTCTCTGCTGTCCTCTTTCACTCAGTGGGTTTGGTACTGAAAGATCTCAGAATCCCAGCTAACAATTTTAGGTTGTATGAACACTTCCCTTATGTTTCCATAAATTAACAAAAACGTTAAAAATGTAACGTTCCAGGAACGTTCAAAACATCCCGTTTTTAGATTGTATTCACATAATTGCTTGGTTATAAAAGCATTAGTTCTGTAATGTTCTTAAAACATTTCACTAACTACTTAAGAACAACGTTTTTGATCCATGATCTATATAATGTTAAGAAAACATACTAACTAACGTTAACTAGCATTACTGCAATAACATTTTTAATAACTTTGAGAGAACTTTAGCCAACATTCTGAGAACGCTCCCTGTTTGCTGGGTTCCCAGATCTGTGGCAATCCGCCTAAGTAAACATTCTCATTGACCCCAGACAGCGTAAAACAGATCTGAGATGTCCTCATTTCCAGCTAAACAGGGAGGAGACAGTAAATTTAGGAATTGTGGAGAGCCCTTTAACCATTAACTCGGACTAAATGAGGTAACACCATATAAATTTAGGAATATGGTTATTGGTTAGTCATGCAAGCCAGTCATTCAGATGGTTTATTGTTTAGGGTGTATGCTTACCAGTGCTTGCTAATGAAAGTGGGGTGTATTTACTAGCCTGTGGTGTGGTACAAAACACGGCCACAGAGGGGCGTGTCTGACCAGTCACTGCTTTATTTATGATTCATCTAGTCACATTTATTAAGCTGTGTTAATACGTTAAAACTCTACTGCACCTGTTATTGTACAGAAAGAATCAACATGTTCAAAATCAGATGGTTCAACATTTACATTAATATGTTTCCTAGAAATAAAGAAAGATTTATAATATATATTATTAATTCCTTTATATTAATACAGTAAAATGCAGATGTTTTTACAGATTTATGATTTATTTACAGTGTATGACTGAATAAGAAACTGTTTAAAGAAACGGGTGAATCATAACAGCTTTGGTGGATCATTGTGAGTACAAACTTGTTGACAGCATGTTAAAATGATCTTTGTTCTTTAATGATTTGTTTCTCACAGTTACGTGTCTTAAGAACCATTTATTGTTTGTCTATCTGCTGTGTCATAAAACAACAGAATATATCCTGTTTCACATAAATATAACCACAACAAAATACACCCATCAAACAACATAATGAATACAGATACTGTTTAATGTTGGGAAAGTGACCCCAAGAACAAAGTTTTAAATATCTGTCTGTCTTCTTGGACTGGTTTAGTCTTCTTTTATGATCTATCTGTCTAGACCGGTTGTTCTCTTTATCCCTCCAGTTCTGCACATGTTGTCTTATCTGACGCACTCAGTTTAGCTCAGTTCACGGAGGGGCTGATTTGAATCAGGTGTGTGAAATAAAGGAAACATCTGAAATATGCAGAGCTCTCGACCTAGCAGCACTGGCTGTTTTGGACGTCTAACCTAAAAATACGAACAGCCTGTCTGAGGTCTGTACCGCATTTTAAAAACTACACCATCTGGCGCCATCTGGTGGCGAAGTATTGACACTGCACATGCGTCCTCGTTTAATGACGTCATTCTGTTTACTAAATTGTTTTGTGGGTCTGTATACTTTGAAATCTATTTCTACCTCGTCGTTCCCCGTAGAGAAATAGATGGATACATTGCTAGTTTCGCCGCACCGTTTTTATTAAATTAACAATATGGATCCAAGCTAATACTCGGTTGACATTTACAAACTTTTTCTTGTTGACTTTTCTGTTTTATGAAGCAGTGACGATGTAAGTGTGACATGCGCTTCTGAGCTCGTGTAACTGGAGGTCCACACGCCCACAAGCTGAAGGTAATGATACTTTTCAATGCACATCTAAATTGGTTGCTGCAGGTGTCTGTATGCCACGCGCACCGAAGTTGCTTTGAAAGGTTTGCAGAGTTTGAATCGCAATATAGATTTTTAATTCAGCGCTATAAAGAAATTGCATTCCCTCAAATGTGGCTATATTGGGCCAGTAAAATGTAATCAAGATAAACCTGTTAACTATCTAAATCATAAGTTTAAAAGTTAACGTTAAGGTTAAAGTAGATAAGATTAAACTTCAATCAAGAAATCATATATATACACTTATATATAAGTTGTGTTTGTTTTGTGTTTGTGTGTGTGTATTTCTGGTGACAGCTATCATTTTGCATGTTGGTTGATGTCTGACAGATAGTGAAGAATTTATGCTTGATATTTAAATGTATGCTTGGTATTAACAAAAAAATCACTTGCAACAGCTTTATATTTGGAAAGTCTACATCTTCTGTAACGCTGCAGGTGTTCAGAACACAGAGAGGGCGAGATGTTCAAGAAGGTGTTCTTTAAAAAGCTTTTAATATCATTGAATGGTGTTACAAATGAACATTTGAAACGGTGACAAATTACAACTGAGATCTTGCAAAACTTTACAGAATTACATTTTATTGCGCTTAATATGGTTCTGCAAATCAAGTAAGCACAGACGTAAATACATCATACATCTCTGAGTCAGCGGTTCTCAGACTTCTGCTGTGATGTCACGCCACCCCAAGAACACTGATTTCAAATGGTGCTAGATGACATGAGAACTCTATGGCACCATCTGAAGTCAGCTTCCAGGAGCAGCACAGGTTGTGCAGACCACCCTGAATCGCTTAGAAGTCGATGGCACTGAAAGAATAAACAAGACAAACAGTCAGATGGTAAAAATGTGGCAGTTCAGTTGTTACTGGAACCTTTTTCCACGTTTGCCTCGTTCTCTCAGGACTGTTTTTAGATGCCTCATTGTGAACGTGTTTGTGATGCAAAGCATTTCTGTGCACCGTGTTTGTTTCATAAATTGTTTATATTGTTTACTAAAAGTGTGAATCTGGTGTACCCTGGAATGAAGGTGTTCTATTTAAACTGTAGCAGAGATCTGAGGTTTATTACGATGGAAAAAGAATGAACTGGGGAGTGACTGAGAGGGAGGGAGGTCATTTGTTTACAAGTTTCGGTTTTGCTCAAGCAGATCGGTTTATTCTGGGTTTGTTGCCTCCGTGCACTCGACCGCTTGTGTAATACGGATCCAGTTCTTAAAGGTACAGATGTGTTTGTTGAGACTTCAGCAGTCTCTGCGTTGCTTAAATGGGACAGAAATGGTCAATAATTGTAGAGAATAGCAGAGAAATGTTATAAGGTGTATTAGAGGGTGTGAGCCTAAATCTAACCACCCAATCTTTTTTCTTTATTTATGGAATATTAGCTGTGTTGTGATGATCACAGGTGCGGCAGGCATGTGTACGCAGGTCCACAGGTGATAAAATATCAAATCCTCATTATCCTAAGCCGAACGATTGGCTAAAACTATATCCCAAGGTCAATATTTAGGACAAAACTAATAATTAAGCCACACAGTTACTTTTTTAAAAAAATGCACATGTAACAAGCTCAATCTAATAGCTAGATATAGAAATTATTTTTCAAAACACTGACTTATTGTTTAAATGTAAGTTTAATGAATATTGCATAAACATCATTATTGAATGAATATTGCACTGCTGAAAGGCATCTTCAAGTATTCAAAAATATTGAAAAAATAATGTTTATTTTTTCCACAAATTATAAAATAAACTAAAATTATATTGATTAACGCAAAGCTAACATATAATCTTGGACAGAAGTCAACATACCAGAACACTTAATTTAACCCTGTAAAGCGTTCAGTGAACAATAAATGATTCCAACAGAGCTTTTCTATCTTTCTCTGGACCAAATCAAAGCTTCACAGTCTGATAATCGATGCTAATACTCACAATCTGAAAGATATCGATGATGATGCTGATGAAGAATCGCTTCAATACACGCAACAATAAGACAATGCGATGCGATCTGACTGCGCCACCTAGAGAGCGAAATAAAAACTGCGCTAATGATTTGTTTACCTCGTTTGCTCAAGTGCGCACTAACCAATTCCCACTTTTTTGGAGCGTTTAAAGGGAAAAATCCTTATTACCGCGGCGCGTTGTCCTTTAACGCAGTTTTATCATGAAGACGCGCGTATTCCTTAAAAGTCCGGCCGTACGCACATAATTATAGGTTTGTTATAATAAAGTTTTCTCCCATAAAGCCCCTTTAAAGTGTGTACCACTAATTTAGTTATCAATAACCCTTTATGCATCTTTTCTAGACCTTTCTAGACGTGATGCTGTGGAGCGCTATTAAGTGCGCACTTGAACCGCTGCGTTATTGACGTACGCGTCGCGTCTCTCGCGCGCGCAGCATCCCATTCCAGCCGCTGTCCTCAACGCGACGCAACTTTTAGTTTAGGTAGTTACTCACTCATTATTAGATCGGGTTTAGTTAATGTGACTAAAAGCGCTGGTTTACGAAATCTCTTACGCAGGCGAAATTCCCAAACGAGTCTCGCTATTGTTGTCGCAATAGCTATGACGCAGTAATTTATCTTAACGAAGGCCTGTGAAATAAAGATCACAATTCTTCAGTCTCACATTTAACACAACATTCATAGACATTACTGGTGAGATATTGTTTATTGCATGTTTTAACAAATATTTAGGGCATTTATAGGAGACGAGACATGACTCCCATGTCAGTGACGTACATTTACTTTAGGAAACAAATTAAATCATTCTCTCGTAAAATAAGGAATTGTTTTACTTACATGGATGCTTCACTCCATCAGGAATCTTCTCGTGAATGAGCCACATGTCTGTGGATACCTGCACTTTTTCCACGTTTCCATGCTTGAGTCTCCTCGCATCATTACAAGATCCCTATCGGATTTCCAGGACGCGATGCTCAGGACACGCCCCGGACACGCCCCCGGCGCCTGATTGGCTCAAGAGCGCCACACGTTCTAGAACACTTCGCGATCACATGTGCTTGACGCGTGTTTACAAACATTGAATGAGGTCACGTGATCCAGGCGACCATTTAATGCGCATCGCCGACACTGTCGCAACATTTCTATTATATCATAAAACAAAACACAAAACAAACACCGTGTACAGTGTGTGAAACAAAAGCCTGTTCTGAAAAACAAAAACTTGAGTGCTAAAAAATAGTTTTTTTTTCAGTGATGGAGAATTTCAAGTCGTCACAGTTATGGACATTTCTATAGGGAATGTGACGTATATATCAGATATATAGAACAGACATATATAAATATATATTATTATAACATTATAACCTAACATACAAACGTAAATGTATATATATGTAAACGTAAATGTATATATATGTAAACGTAAATGAAAATATATATATACATACATACACACACACATTAGACCTGATATATATATCAGGCCTACTAGTTGTATATCAAAGTCTATAACCCATTAACATTTGTATGTCAAGGTCATCATAAAATGTATATTATATCTCTAGCATTGTAAGCTTTGTATATGTTGTACTTCCTGTGAGTGATTTCATCCTAAATGCCATGAGGCCTTTAACCTTTTACTTCTCAGATTATATTTCTGTAAGAACATATTTCACCTAGCAACAGTTCTGTGTGTCCACTAGGGGGCACTGTTTACCCAAAAATACATTCAGCTCGTTGTAGATTTTACATTTCATTTCCTGTCACCATCCTAACATAAATTGACACACATTAAAACTTTTAATGATAACACAGAGAACATTGTCCCGCTATGTTAATGTTTAACCTGAGTTATTTTCTGTCTACAGTGTAGTCGGGACGCTAGCAGAAAAACAGAGACATGGTGATTTACAGTATACTGTACAGTAGTGTGCTGATGTCGTGGGAAAATGTCTGTCAGTACACTGTAAAGTGTGCATGTGTTGGTCGTAAAACGCAGCATTGGGGGGGCAAGTGTTTTGAGTGAACACAGCCTTCATATTATTCTGTGGGATTACATAGCTGTCTGTCTGTTTATCATCTTTTGGAGAGATTGCTGGTGTTTTTCTTTGACATTGGGCCATGTGTTATCGGTTTCACAGCTTCAAGTTACAGGAGGAAAAACTTCTGTTCATCTTATTTTCACCCTGAAAGAACAAGCTAAATATTTGGCTAATTAAGTATCATTCTCTGTCTGTCCATCAAAGCAATATATACTGCAAGTTCTCCCCTGCATGCATGTTTGGAGTCTAAATTCTATTCACAGCATTTTTTATAAACTTTGGTTTGCCTGATGCTCATATTCCCCCCGTTTCTCTTTCTGTGGGTGACACTTATCTCTAAACTAGTATAAATTTCCAAAAGTGGCTGTCCCTGTGGTGGGGAACGTCTCATGTTTGTTTAGGAAGCACGAGGCCGGCTCAGTGTTTAGTTTGTATGTGTAGGAACGGAAGGCCTGTGGTCATGTGTGTTGTGAAGGGTTCTGATGTACAGCTGCTGTCGCCGGGCGCGTTTGTGCTATCTGATCTCTAACCTCAGCATCTAAAGCACGCAGCTAGCTGCTGTTGAATGGCTTTATTTAGCTCTGTGGTACTTACACTACTTGTCCATTGAAGTATCTGTTAAACACAGCGTGGAAATATCATTACGCTGCATCAATAGACTATAAATAGAAGCACATAGCTAAAAAGCTGATCATGTTTTCTTTAGTAGAATGACTATTTATTTAGTCTTCATTTGGTTTAGCAACTGGGAATAAATATCATTTTGTAAACATTTTTACTTAGTTGTAAAAAGAGCAAAAATGAAAAACATTTTCTGGTTAGTTGTTGTTTGGGCTGGTTTTCAGTGGGAGAAGTTAATTGAATTTTGAACGACTTCTGTCAATGGCTGTTTTATAGTTGGAGGGAAATCTTGGCTCCGCCTTCATTGAACCCCTCCTCCCTCACTCTTTCTCTTCTGAAACCATGGCAACACTGGCATTTTTTTCTGCTCTTGTTGTATTGGTCTGGTGGTTAAGGCAGACCGTATAATATATACAGTACCACAGTACAGAATGTTACACTAAGGGGCTCCACAGAGGGTTGAACACAGTTCAGTTCATCTCATGCTTATGGACCAGTGACTTTCCTCACAACACATGCAGCACATTTGATTTGGCTTTACTGACTTTACTGTTTTCTGTGAACTAATCTGAGTTCATTTACCTTTTTTACTTACACAGCCATTCACAGAGGCAAAGCAAGGAATTATGCATTGATCCTAAATCACACGTTTTCTTTGTAAGTTTGAAGCGATTGTCCTTTTCTCTAAGTGATGCATTATAAAGCATGTTGATTTCTCACTACATTGTTATGTTTTCTGTGATGATGTAAATTAGATATAGGTATATGTTAACTTTTTCTGCACTGATTTTCAGTGAAAACCTGTTGAATTTAGAGTTAGTCTTTAAGTTAAAATGTGTGGGCAATTGAAAAAATCAGAATCGTATTAACTTTATATAATTAAAAGACTTTTGAGGTAAAACAAGATAGATATTATACTGATCACTTTATTCAACACAACATATAATTGATGTATGGAAATTGTTTTATTCTATAGCTATTTAGAAATTTGCCCAATCCATAGTACATGAAACAAAACCAAACAACGAGACAAACAAAATGATGTAACACATTCACGCACGAAACTGTCCTTAATTTTTCCCAATGAGTAACTAAATGTTTACATTACACACTGAACAAAAAAGGTATAAAACAAAATATACTTCGTATAAAAATATAGGCAGTTACAAGATCGATGAATATAAATTGTTTTATGGGGTTGTACAAAATGGTTTATGCTATTTGAATAAAGTTTTTTTGATGTAATTATGACACAGATTTGAGGAGGGATTTGCGAATCATTACAGTTATTGAACGCACATTTTCTTGATGATGTCTCAGGCGTTTCAGCTGTGCTTGTGTTTAAGTGAATAGATCAGAAAGACTATTTTCTTCACCCAGTTTCTGTAGCTCAACGTTTCTGTGAGTAACAGAATCTGTCGACTGCATAAGTGTATAAAAAACGTCAATAAAAGATCCTGAGCATTACTGAAATGAATCTGGGAAAAATGCTAACATAAGCCAATGAGAAAGATATTATTTATGTCAGAGAACGTCTGGCATGCTGAAAGCTGCTAAACATATCTTCATTTTATGAGTTGCTGAATGTGGATAATCATGTTTCTGTTCTGAAGTATCTGATAATGGATCTTGTGTTTAAAATGTGTTACAGTTATTCTTGGTGATAACCTGAAATACATATAGCAGTAGCCCAGTTAATTTTAGCTTCCAAAACCGTTCCCAAACATTTTCATTAGTAACAAAAACGTCAGGAACATTTAAACGTCCAGTTTTCAGGTGTTGCATTAACGTTATTGCTGTGTTATAT
>JAZGTK010015293.1:0-13280 GCA_036877625.1 Ambastaia sidthimunki
TTCTGAAACCAAAAACTCTGAGTTTCCAAACTCAGAGTAAGACAACTCGGAGTTAAAGTTTAAACTCAGAGTTGGTTGAACCACCTTTCTGAAACGGGCCCAAAGTCTATGTATTATGTTCCGGCAACCGGAACAGACAACGGATGGACAGCAACTTCTCCGACTCTAGTCAGTTATATGACAAACACCGACAACTATCCAGTTATTTATGTGCCAAAATTAAACAAACAAATACAGCGTGCAAATAAACACAACCTGCTTTGCAAAGGAAAACTCGACTTTCAAACAAACGAAAAGTAATTTGCACAAACACAAGTCAATTTGAGAGAAAATGCAGAGGTATGACAAATATATGCATTGTGCGTTGCAAATATATATTTTGTATAAGGAAAAACTTGGCTTTCTCCCTTGCTCTTCCAAAACAGCAGATGGCGCTATCGGCCAATTTACAGTCTCCCGAGACCTCAAACAACGTGTTTATATGGTTTACCCATATGTCCCAGAGGAAAATGAGCGAGGAACAGGTGAGTTTCTGCCTTTAATTAACCCGTTTTAAGGTATCTATTATATATCCAGACAGCCAGACATATATTGGGCCCGTTTCAGAAAGGTGGTTCAACCAACTCTGAGTTTAAACTTAAACTCTGAGTTGACTTACTCTGAGTTGGGAAACTCTGAGTTTTTGCTTTCAGAAGAGCTGAAATTAGTTGGTTAAATCAACTCTAAGTAGGTTGACTCTGAGTTAACCGCGGGCACCACGACTATAAAAAGTTATGATGAATAGAGCGCAGATATTACAATTCACCATGGCACCTGGAATAAAAAGGCAGCGGCTATTTACAGTGTAAAATACTGCTACTTTACAGTGTAAAATGCTATTTACACTAAGTGTTAATAGAAGGTAGATGCTATTTATACTACTTTAAATATATATTATTTAAATATATTTAAATTTTTATAATACTTTAAATTTTTTTAGGTAAATGCAGGATTTTCTGCTATTTATACTACTTATTGCAAATAGCGGCAATTATCTGCACCTCAGTATTGTACTACAGTATAAAACAGTATACAATAATAACATATTGCGTGCAAATTATAATTTAAATTTCAATTATTATTATTAGATGCCACCTTTTTGGGACAATATAAGCCCTCGCTACAACTACCCTAACCACATCCGATACTTTCTTTCGATTATGTCCTTAATTTTCATTGAAAATAAATGCCTTTTTGATATGATATGACATTTGAAAAGGGAGGAAAAAAAGCTCCGCTAAAGGAGGATTCGAACTCGAGGCAAACGCGTCAAGAACGTCTGTGATACACGCCTTACCATCAACGCCACTAAAAAATGCATCAGGCTATGACAAAAAAATCCATTCAGGAACGCAAAATCCACTATCGGTGTAAATGTAACTCTCTGCGAATTAATGCAGCCTCCTCATCTACAGGTTTCTGTACAACAGGACATGCCATTTTCACTTTTAAACAGTCTGCAAGATGGAAATATGTGCAATGAATGAACGTCCCGAAAGAATGAAGGAAATATTTAAACAGAACATTAAATATGTCATAAATACTCGTGGCGTTGTATCTTCAGTTATGTTGTCCACCTGTGATTGGAGGGTTGGTGGAAAAAAAGGGAGGAGACTGAAAGAAACTCCGGGTTTAATGAAGAAAACCTGCTCCCGACCAAGGTTAGGTTCACAGAGTAAGTTACCACGGTAACACACTCAGAGTATAGGTCAACTCTCTTTCAGAAACTGGCTTGACTTACCCTACGTTCTCGGGTTTGAGTTACCTCCGTTTCTGAAACCGAAAACTCAGAGTTTCCCATAATTCAGGGTTAACATACTCAGAGTTTTCACTTAACTACCTTTTTGAAACAAAATCTTTAGGATAGAGGCTGTAGGGCAATACAGTTATATCAAACCACAGTCGCGTTTTAATTAACTATAAAAGGCTGAAAGAACTGCCGTCATGTGTGGCTTTTTATATCCACACCGGACGCGAGAGACATGATGCATCAAATCTTTTATAATTAGTGATCATGTCTACACTGAAAGAGTCTATGTCTGTACATTACTACATAATAAAAGCTGTGGCAGCGCGAGATGTAGATACAGTAAATTAAAGTCAACTTTATTGTCAATTCTGCCACATGTTCAGAACATACAGAGAATTGAAATTGCATTTCTCCCAGGCCCATGGTGCAAACAGATAACAAAACAAAATGGGTAGTGCAAACAAAACTTGTAGTGCAAACGAAACATATAGTGCAAAAAAACGGGTAACACAAAACAATGGATACAGAGACAATAGATACAGAACAAGACAAAAACATGTAAGGTGCAAGACAAAAACATGTAAGGTGCAAGAATAATTGTATTAGACAGCATGCATGAAATTCATGATACTTTTTACATGCAGGTTTGTAATAGAATTATGTCTGTGACACCTGTGCTCTTAAGTGTAATTCAGTATGTTTACTGTTTATTTAAAGCTTTCTTATAACCTCATGCTTGGTTAGGTGGTACCAAAGACTTTAGATTTAAAAAGACTTTTAAAAAAATCCAAATATTTTTTTTGCAAGATAAATATTTGCAAATATTTGAAAATTATTAAAAGTATTAAAAGTTGAACATGAAATGAACTTACATATGTGGTGTTAATATTTCTACAATGTGATAATATGGCTTCTCATGAACAAAATGTAGCCTAGTTAAAATTTACTTTACTTTAAAAAAGGGACTTTGCTAGTATTACTTACTACATAAATTTTGATTAACTTAATGAAATTTCATTAAAAAGGGGAATGGGGTTATCAGTTTTCTGTCAAAAATATTATGTGACAGAATAAATATATATGACTTTATAGCAACGTCATGGTTAAGTTAAGAAACATTTTTTTCCATTTGTTTTTGTTCTTCATATTCATTTATTGTTGTTTTACATTAATATAATTATAATAAAGTTTACCAGATTTTACCAGATTTTAATATCTATTAATTAATCTACAACCTATCTGTGTTTTTCCATTGACACATCTCCCAGGTGGTTCGCACAATGATGGAGCGGCTTCAGTTGCGACTTCAGCATATTCTCTGTCGACAGCCTCTGGACTTAGACTATTTACAGTTCATGTGCACACAGGAGATGGTGCTGTTTAGTGCATTTTCTGATCAGATTGCTTTTCCTGGATGTATTGTGGATGGTCTCACTGAGCTGTACAGATAAGTAACAGAGGAAAAATCAAGTCACAGTGGTCATTCAAGTCACTCATGGAGCAGCTGGACCTCCACGTTTTGATGTGTCGCAAGATTATCTGCTGCATCTGCTCCATCAAGGCTTCCCTGTGTCATGCATTGCCAGTCTTCTTGTGTCTAGGCAGACCGTATACAGACGAATGTCAGATTTAAATGATAACACCAGAAGAAATATAATTTTGCTTAGCTAAAAAAAAATCATAATTATGTTAGACACATATAACTCGCACTCTGTTCTAACATAAAAAAAAAAATACTGTACCAAACAGTGTGTTTTGTTTTAAATTTTTAATAATAATAAATAAACACCTCAAATGTGTAACCTTTTGGATTTGCCATATTTGATGTGATATTACTATATCTGATACTAAATTGAATTGTTTAAACCGTCATTTTTGTACATAATTGTAGTTATCCACAATTTTGTATTTCAATATATTGTGACACAATACATTCTTACACCTGCATTATGCTGAATGTTCTGTGCAGCTGCAACAAAAATTGTTTATACAAATTACATTAAAATATATTTTGTAATATCCCGCGATCCAGCATAGGTATGGAGAACGGGGGGGGTATTCCATCAAAGTCGCTAATGATATCTGATTAAGCGTCGTTTGAACTAGCGGCAGCTTCAACTTAAGGCTGAAGCCGTTCCACTAACACATTTTAGCCGTGTTTCATCAAAGTTAACTTGAAGACAAAGAATAAAAACGTTTTACAGGGTGGTAAGTAGGCTAATATTGGCATTCAGTGAAATTAGTAATGTAGTTAAAATGGTACCTTAATTTGATTTAAAATTAATTGTAGCTACCAAAAAGTGGGATTCCCCCTCAAAATCTCACACCGGCAGAGGAGTTGGCACTGGCCCTAAACCGGGGTCTTGCCTAACCCATGTGTGAGTATTTATTGAACAAGAAACCATAGTTATTTCTGGTTGTCTGTTATTTTTAAAAGTTTCACCACTGTGTCTGCAGGAAGCGGGCACAACTAGAGACTTAGAAGTGTGTGTTTGTGTGTGTCAGTCAGTCAGTCTTCAAAATCTTTATTGTCTTCCCTGCAGAATGTGCCACTGCTTCCAGCAGGAATGAAGTGAGGTGCGAGTTTCATGTTTGTAGATTCGGACACAATAATCTGCAACTCTTGACTGTTCTCCTTTATTCACAGGATGTACGCTCCATATTTAAGAGGCACCTCCTGCTGAAGATGGAGTACCACAAATTAAAGATAAAGGTCCATCTGGAAATTAAAAAAACTACAGATATTTTAAAACTATATATTTCATTTAAATACAGACATAGGCCTACCAAAATTAAGTAGCACATTAGGTGTCATAGCACACCTCTCCTCAATAAGCCGGTTGATTTGACGACAAACTGTGTGGAATGAGTTACATACTGAAATTTTGTCTAGAAAAAAGAAGTATGCAATGTGTATGCAGTGATATTGATGCTTTACTTTGCAAGCACCACCAATAATATTATGTTTAAATCAAATAATTTCTCAAGCCAACATAATAATAATAACTAGATGTAAATGTACTAGGTACATTTTCTGAAAAGAATGTGAGTGGTGCTTGCCATGGCAAAACTCTGGAATATTTAAACGTTATCATTTTAACATGATGCTAACATAATTGCACATGATGCTAACATGCTTGCTAGGATACTGTAACTGGTTGCTAGGGCATGGCTATGAAATTGAAATGTCACAATATCATTGGTTGCTGCTTGCTAATGACATTCTGATGACATTCTGGCTTTCAGTTTCGGTCTGCATTGCTGCGAGTGGTTTGTACCTCTGCTTAACAGTGCTCTGGATCTCTTTTCTCACTACTTGATTGTCATTACTCCTTGTTGTTTTTAAACGTAGTTTGTTGCATTATGCTAACCAGTTAGTCTTCTGTTTCTTTCTCTCCTGTGTTTCTTATCTATTCAGAGCTCATCAAACAACTGTGGTAAGTCAGAATAAATTAATAAATACGGTGAGTCATGGTGTCAACTTCTGTTATTGTTACATTGCCTGTATGCCCCATGTTTAGTGTAGCCTACTCTGTCAGCGATAAGGGTTTCACATGTGATAAATGCAGGGAAATAGTTAGGTTGACGGAAAAGATTTCAGAATTAAAGACATGCATCCAAACTTTACTTAAGGATAGAAAGAGTGATAGGGCTTTAGAGCAGACTTTGGATGTGACTAGTTCCATACATTCCAGTTACAGATCCCCACAACAGGGAAACTTTGTGACTGTGTCTGTCCCTGGGATAGGTAAATAGAAAAAACACTGTAAACATTTAAATGGTAACTTAATAAATGTTAAACTAATTGAAAAAAAAGACAAACAATTAACAAGGCTTGGCTTGCTAAATATTAGATCACTATCTACAAAAGTGCTTTTTATTAATTATATTACCACAGATCATAACCTAGATGTGCTCTGTTTTACAGAAACAGCTAAAAATTACAGTTATAAGCATGAACTTCATCTAAATGGCAAAGGATGTGTTGCTGCACTTTAAAGTTTCCAATAGAACTGATTTCAGATGCAATACAAAAGTAATGGTGCTCAATATACCTTTGTCTGGTGTAAGTGATAAATCAAGTCTGTCGTTTCTAGAGGCTACTGTATATGGACCACCACGGTACCACACAGACGTAATCAAAGAATTTGGTGATTAAATTAACCAAAAATAAAGCACCAACTGCTTCTAACAGTTGTCAATTTTATAGCAGTGATTTTATGAATTTTAAACAAAACAGATAATGTCTTAGAAAAAAAATCATAAACATGCGAATGCCTGCAACATTTGCGTCAGATGGCACGTCATAATTTTAAACTACAGTCATTCTCTAGTATAACTAATAATGAATTGCCAAAAATAATTAAATCATCTAAATCAACAACATGTATGCTAGATCATAAACCTACCAGCCTATTAAAAAAGATGCTTCATGAAATTATTGACCCTCTGAGTAGTATTATTAATCCATCATTAGTGTTGGGATATGTCCCAAAACCTTACAGGCTGCCTGTTATCAGACCCCTTATTAAAAAACACAACCTGATCCCAGACAAAGGAGACTGTTGTCGACTTCAGGTGAAAGCACACTCAGCATGCTCCTCTGACTATCCATGGTGCGACTGTGGAAAGAGTGAGCAGCACTAAGTTCCTGGGTGTGCACATCTCAGAAAACCTCTCCTGGATTCACAACACTGCATCACTGGCCAAGAAATCACAGCAGCATCTCTACTTCCTGCGGAAACTGAACAGAGCACGAGCCCCAATCCCCATCATGCGCACCTTCTACAGAGGCACCATTGAGAGACCTCCAAGACATCTACAGCACCCGTCTCACCCACAAAGCTCTCTGCATTGCGGGTGATCCAGCCCACCCATCACACAGCTTCTTCAGTCTGCTGCCATCAGGAAGGACTGAAGGACAGCTTCATCCACCAGGCTATTAGGAAGCTCAGGAAACTCTCTCCCAGCTCTGCCTCCCATCCCAGCTTCTGCACTACACACAGACAATCTCTGACCCTTTGTCATCCCCCCACACCCCTCTGACCCCCTGTCACACTCAGCCAAACAGCCCCCCTCTCCACCCTCCCTCTCTGGACTATCACCAGTCACATGGGATCCCATGACCTACCCCACACATCATTTTGCATTGCATTTTAGACTGTATCTACCTCAACTGTTTACTTAGTCACTTTAATTCTACTCACTACTCACTTTATATCTGCACTGTTGCCTTACCTGTTTGCACTACGTTGTTTTGTTCTGTATCTATTGTCTCTGTATCCATTGTTTTGTGTTACCCGTTTTTTTTTTGCACTATGTTTTGTTTGCACTACCTGTTTTGTTTGCACTACCTGTTTTGTTTTTGTATCTGTTGTTTTTTGTTTTGTTATCTGTTTGCACAATGGGCCTGGGAGAAATGCAATTTCAATTCTCTGTGGCAGAATTGACAATAAAGTTGACTTCGACTAAATGCTGTTTATGGACGGAGGCTTCAGGTTTGGGTGTTATCTTGGCTAACAGTGCGCATCTGCCACTGTTGGCTCCGTTTGAAATGAAAACTATTTAAACTATTTAAAATAGATTTGAGCCACAGTGTAAAGTCAAGGATTAATATAAGCACGACTGCACAATTGGGCCAAAAGTTTATCATAATTGAATGCTGTGCATTCACCTGGGCCATACAGGTCACTGCCATAATGAATAACACTCAAAGAGAACATTCAAACACCAGGGTACTGAGACGACTGCACAGGCAAATTGCTTTAGACCAACCTTCGTATAGGTGTAGAAAACAGATTTACCACTGTCAGTTCATCACTCACCAGGTTCTCATGTGTGGAAACTGTGTATGCATGCCCACAGAGAGGGAAAATGTATGTCGCGAAATACAATAGGTGCTAACACTATGCAATTCCATACAGATGTGCAAATACAGCTCAGTACTTACCAATATTTCATGTTTATGGCCTATAGAAGTGTAATAATAAGTTGAGCATTACCTTTTCTCTATGTAGGCCACAGCAAATGGACCAAGCACCCAACAACATTGTCTGCATGACAGACCATCCTGGTTTAGAACTAGTATGTCTGAACATATACTTAAAATGCTATGAATGTGTACAGAGCAGACCATGGCCATTTGTCACTCAGAGGAAGGGAAAGGTAGGCCAGAGATGACTCTTTGACTAGCAGTGTGTAGTTAGACTAATCCACATTTGGTTGAGACTTATACAAAATGCTAAATACAAAGCAAAACAAAACAGAAAAAAAAGAGAGAAAGGAAGTACATAATTGCAATAACAAATTTTATTAGTTAAGCAAGTTAGGCGGACATCATCCTGAATCACACCCAGAACAAATGTACTAAAATGTACTAAATGCCATTGTCCTCTCTCCCCATGTCTTGCAGGCAATGCAGATTTTCATCTTCATCTTAACATCTTCAATGTCCTCTTCAAATTCAAGATGAAGTCTCTTTGCTGGCCGTGACTTTACTGGTGTTGAACTAAATGGCAGTGAAGCTGCAGTAGCCATAGTGCCAACAGGCTGTATGCCTGTCAACAATTAAACAAAGGGTGGATGTATGCAAATTATTTTCGAGAGGAGGGGGGGAGTGAGATACATTTGACGTCAGTTGTATCCCTTTTCCAGATTTTAACCCATTTTCTGGACCCGTGTGAAGTTGGCACCCCATATGTTGAAAATATGTATAAAATCATGTGTGTTCGTTTGTGCATCGTTTGTGCACATTTGTGCAGGTAAAATAAATATTTGTGCACAAAACATGTTCAAGTTATTAAACATTAACTAGGTTGGTGAACTAAGGTCACCCAGCAATTAATGTGTCTCGTGTTATTAAGCTTTAATTATTTTACACGTGACGTCATCAGTACCCCATCAACGCCCAAATGACTCGATAGTCATTTAGTTGGAATCGTTTGTGCAGGCAAAATAAACATTTGTGCATCATTCTGGCTCAAGCTACTAAACTTTATTTATTACCAGCACTATATCAACGTCCTGATTACTTGAGTTGGAATCATTATTATTATAATTATTTTGTAAGTCATTAATTGATAGACATCTGCACCCCGTTAAAACCCAATGAGTTAAAACGTTTTTACACTTAAAATAACATTTTAAAGTTAAATGGTATTTAGCAGATGCTTTTATTCAAAACACAGTTTCACAACGTGAGATTCGGGAATTGACTGCCACTAGAGCCACCTACTGGCCAATTTGGATATTGATGATTGTACAATAGTAGGAATACATGGCAAGTTAATTTAGGCACATGGAACAGTGACAAATCTGGTTGGAGCTGAACAACAGTTTCTCTCTAAAATCAAACAGAAGAGATGTCAATTTATCACATTTACGATGTTGATAATAGCAGAGCATTAACAATTTAGATGTGACAAATCAGGACCTGTCTTGGTGCCTGGTAACCTGCTTGATGCTTGTCATTCATATACAGGTTTAAAAGAAAAGCAGAAAAGCATATGCAGGAGACGAAGTAATGATGGTATAAGAACAGTTTATTGAACAGTCTTAGTTGCGTATGTCTCAATGTTCAAACTTCGTCCAAAGAACACAATTCAGCAGACAATGATAAATCAAACACGTTGATGACAACATCCCATAAAACCTTGGGTTTCCATAAACATCCCTTCTTATCAGAGTTTATATAGACCAAACAAATCATGAAAGCCCACAGTCATGACACTGAACAATAATGAAAAAGCATAAGCAAGAAATAATAATAAGAAATATAGAATATAAAAACATAATTAAATGATAAATTAATAAATGATAAAAAAAACTTAACTGAATAAACAACCAAACAGCCTTTATGCAAGCATAGGGGAAGGTGCATCATCAGTTCAACTTTACATGCATTTCAGTTCTTAATGTTATTCATTCATTCACTCATGGTTTTACATACTGCTGGCTCAACATGTGTTACAAGTACAGGTCTCTCAGCTTTTATTAGACATAGACATATTACTTTTGATGTCTGTATAATTGTATATGCAACAAACAATTCAGCAAAAACCACATATTTGTGAGGAAAATGAAGGATGCAAAATGAAATTTCTGGTGAGGAAAACCATGACCTACCATATCCGCAGCTGACAGAGATGGAAAATCCCAGCCTCTGAAAATACAATGATGTACAAATTATTTGTAGGCATGGAACAATGGCCATGTATTAGAAAATACTTGATCCTAATCATAACATGATTATGTACACTACCAAAGTCATCCTAAATGTGTGCACATCATTACTTCATTTCACATAGTTACACAAATCGCTACCTTAGAATTATAAGGTTCTATGTGACATTTTGTGACAAAATTTAGTTATTGAGATGTTCTTACTCTAATATAACTTATTGACACTATTAAAGGTGTTTTATTTTTAAAAAATGAATTTTGGGTGTTTAATTTGAAAAACCAAAAAGTTCCATTAGTTTTGGTATTTACAATGCAAAAACTTTAAACCTCAATATATTTTAAAACTGGTCAAAACGCAGATAGAACCTTATAATTCTAAGGTAGCGAACTGTGTTACTTTATTATTAGGTAAATGTTCACAAAAACGGCTACTCGCATTAGCTAAAAATGACTTCGTTAGTGACTCTTAAACGCAAAAACAACTACTATTCAACTAAAAAAAAAAAAAAAAAATTCAGATCTTCAAACTTTTTCCATTAGTCGTGTCTTTTTTAAAAACTTAAACAACACTTCAAATATTCTTGACTGCATAAGCCCATAACCTAAAAGTGTCTTTAGAGATATATTATTAATTCCCATCAGATCAAGTTCTTGGTACATCTGATGTCTTTCCCTTTCATATGCAATACACATTAAAATAACATGCTCAACCGTTTCTGATAGTCCACATTTATCACAATAGCCTGTTTCATGTTTCCCCATTATGTGTAAATTGTTAATTAATGCTACATGTCCTATTCTCAATCTAGATAAGATAACTTCCTTCCTTCTGTTTCCATAACTTTGCAACACATTCCTGGATCTTAAATAAATGTCTCCCTTTTCTTTCATTTTCCCACCTTTTTTGCCATTTATTTTCAACTTCAATATATAACTTCAATATATACCAATCTCTTTATTTCAGCTTTACTTTTTGTTATTTGTAATTCAACTTGTATTTGACGCAGGGCCTTCTTTGCAATCTGGTCAACTCTCTCGTTCCCCTCTACTCCAACATAAGCCGGCACCCAAAGAAAATAAACCAGTAACCTTAACTGTCTTATTCTATATAGACTCTGTAGGATTTCTTATAATATGTCCTGTCGCGTCTCTGATTTTCCACTCTGTAAACTTGTCAAAGCCGCCATTGAATCTGTGCAAACCACAGCTGTGCTAGGCTGGACCTCTTTAATCCACTGCAGTGCAAGACATACGCCTATGAGTTCAGAGGTATATACAGAGACATGATCAGATATTCTTCTGGCAATTTTGATATTGAAATTGGGTATATATATATATGGAAGCTGCTGTTCTTCCATTCCCTGGGTCTTTAGATCCATCTGTGTATATCTGCAATACTGAATAATACGTATGAATGTGAATATGAATGTTTAAATCAACAACTGGCATTGGAAACAACCAGGGAGGTATTGCCGGGATCGCCACTGATGGTGCAACATCAATCTTATCAAGACCCATTCCCTGTACTTCCTTCCTTACAATCCAACCAAAACTTGCAAATTCCTTATATTTATACTCCCAACATTCTCTTAAAATATTTTTAACTGGGTGACTTTCCGAGTGTGCCTTAATGCTAGTCCAATATGTCATCATAAGCTGAAGCCTACGTAACTCAAGGGGCATCTCTCCCATCTCAACCTGTAATGATACCACAGGAGATGTCCTGAACGCTTCGCAGCAAATTCGTATCGCCTGGGTTTGTATAATCTCTTTGTATTTGTATCTTTGTATCTCTGGGTTTGTATAATCTTTTTAATCCAGGTTTTATTTGCAGAACTATATACCATGGAACCATAGTCGATATTGGCTCTTATTACTGCTTTATATATTCTTTCCAACGATTGACGTTTTGCCCCCCATTCAACTCCAGTCAAGCATCTTAATATGGTTATCCCTTTCCTACATTTTTCTATAATCTTCTGAATATGTACTCTGAAGTTTAACTTTGTGTCCATCCATATTCCAAGAAATCTGACTACATTAACTTGTTCCAGCTGCTGCCTATACATTTTTATGTATCCAGAGATGGATACATTTTCTTACTCGAAAAACATATTACCTGGGTTTTAGCCACAGAAAATCTGAAACCCCATTTCCCTGCCCAATCCTCCACTTCCTTTACAGCTTTTTGCATTTTTTTTTCCACATACAAAAATGTTTGCCCCCTAAACCATAACGCTCCATCATCTGCATACAATGACCTACTCACACCAACGTCAATATTAGAAAAAATGTCACTAATCATTAAGTTAAACAAAACAGGACTACTTACACTGCCTTGACGGGTTCCGTTCTCTATTGGAAGAACCCTAGAATACGTAGAATCCACGCTTACCTCTATTGTTCTTCCAAACAAAAAGTTCAATATCGAGTTGTACATTTTACCTTGAATTCTTTGAATACTATCTAATTTCAATAAAAAGCCCTCCTTCCACAACATATTATATGCCTTTTCAATATCAAAAAACACACCTATTACTACTTCCTTTGTAACTTGCGCCTTCCTGATTTCATTTTCCAAACATAAAACTGAATCCATGGTGTTTCTCCCTTTCCGAAATCCACTCTGATATGCAGGGAAAAGGTTCTTGCTCTCAATAACATACAACAACCTATTCATAACCATTCTTTCTATAATTTTGCACATATTGGAAGTCAGAGATATTGGTCTATAATTGATAGTTTGAGATTGATCTTTTCCAGGTTTTGCTATCGGTATCACAACCCCATGCTTCCATGCATCAGGCAACCTCCCTGTTTCCCAAGTCATATGAAATAGTCCTAGTATCAAATTTAGTGACACATCCGATAAAGCAGATCCGAAATAGCAGATATCATCTTAGCCAGGAGAATACTGTTTTATCCTTACCAAGGCTCTTTTCACCTCATATAATGTAAAATCTAAATCTAGTGTACCTCCGTCTGGATTCTTTTTTACTAATATCTGACCTTTCTCCCTCACACACTGCTCCCTGTACTTCCTCATATCCTCGGATATATCTGCACTACTATGTATCTTAACAAATGTCTCCACTAACATTTCAGCTATCTATCTATCTATCTATCCATCCATCCATCCATCCATCCATCCATCCATCCATCCATCCATCCATCCATCCATCCATCCATCCATCCATCCATCCATCTGATAAATTACTGCAATGTAATGAATGATATGTCAATGATATCATAAAATGTCAATGAACAGCAGCTTTGCAGATTGTTGTTAGAGCTGCTATCAGTAACTTAT
>JAZGTK010015294.1:0-13280 GCA_036877625.1 Ambastaia sidthimunki
AGTCTGGCTTGAAGGTGTCTTTTCTTCAAAAGTGGAGTTTTTCTTGGTCTGCAACCTCGCAGTTCATTCCTGTGCAGAGCTCTAGTGATGGTCTTCTTAGAGATTATGATTCCTGATGTGGCCAAGTCATTCGCCTTTGTCTTGGCAGTGGTTCTGGGGTCTTTAGACACATCTCTAACTAGTTTTCTTTCCAGTGTCTTTGAAATCTTTCGCTTCCTACCTCTGCCAGGCTTGTTGTCCAGTGTGTGGCTTTCTTTGAATTTCCGGATTATACCTCTCACTCCCGTTCTTGAGACTTGGAAACGCTTGGATAGCTTTGTATATCTTTTTCCTGTTTTATGTGCATCACTAATTCTTTGTCTCAAGTCCAAACTGATTTCCTTTGTTTTTGGCATGTTGCTTTCTCAAATGACAGCTCAATGACCCATACTGAGGCTTTTATACCTTAATTTAACTTAATTATTGAGTGAGATCACCTGTTTCACCTGATCACCTTTACACACATCACCTGTGAAGGTAATGTGCGATGACTTAATAAATGGTCATTTCTAATAGGGGGCTAATAATAATGTCCCTGGTCATTTTAGATTTTTCTTACATAACAATGTTTTGGTGTGCAAATATAAATATTTAGGTCCTTCTAATGAAAAATAGTATGTTCAGAAATGCTCTGTTAAATAGGTACTTGGGAATATCTTGAGGAAACTTATAATTTCATAGGGGGGCTAATAATTTTGTCCTCAACTGTGCAGGAAACAGAGATCCAGTCAGTTATATACATACACTTAATGAGGACAATGTAAATATGCTGTGACCTAATTGGCTCCAATCTGTTTGATCAGATCACAGTGACCACGTTAATGCCAAGTGTAAACAGCCTCAATCTTACTGCTGTTATGACTCATAGACTTTCCTTTGTTTCCATTTCCCTTTATTCATTTATCAGACGTGACAGTAAATTCAAGGTCGAACCTACTAACGCAATGCTCTACCAAGTGAGCTACAGGAACATGTTTCCTGCTGTGTAGTTTTATGATGTTTTTTCCCCTTATGAGAAATAAATCTCTCATAACTTTGTTCAGTTGTACAGAATTCTAAAATAATCTGGCTGCAAACAGAGCTGTAAGGCTTTGTTTACCAGGGAAATTCATTAGAATTTGTTTATGCGGAAAAACTGTCCTGATGCCTTATTCTCTTTGAAATAATAAATATTGGGATAAAAACAAGTCATTTTCCTAATTCATTGCCTCTTTGCATTGCTCTATTACCCACAAGTGCATAAAGATCCTATTTATGTTTGTTTTTGCATTTTGTCAGAAAGTGATTTTGTATGATTTAGTGTCAATCTCATGGCAGGTTCAGATGTGATTCTTTAGGACCTGCATCAGTTACAGAAGCACCACTTTTCACTGACAATCACATAACTGACTGTGACTTTATAACCTGCCTATAAACCAGTGTACTCATTACGGTCTATATCAAAACATATGTAAAATGCAACTCATTGTAATCACATTATATTTCTCAAAATTAAAACTCAAAAAACTACAAAAACTATTAAAAATAGTGAAAAAAGAGGTATGAGAAACGTTTTAATTACGTATGTAACAGTCTTTCCCTTCTGCGGACCTCCAAACAACAAAGTGTTAATCAGAGCTCCTGAAGCTTGTACAGTCCATTCAGATTTGGAGGGTGCAAACGGGATACAACAAAAGGGCTAGGTCTGCCTCCTCCACGGGCAGCACTTACAGGTTCACCACCTGGTCCTTAAAAGGTGTGGTAGGAACTTTGGGCTCATAACCAGGCTTGGGTCTCAGGATAATGTGAGAGTAGGCCTGAACTCTAAGCACGAGTCGCTGTCCCCAACCCTCTTGATGGAGGGAAGCCCAGCCATGAGCGCTGTCTTAAGAGACTTTTCGGCTTGACTGACTCAAGTGGCTCAAAAGGGGCTCTCCATAGTCTGGAGAGGACTACGAAAAGGTCCCAAGACAGAAAGGAGGTGGCCTTGGGGGTTCAGTCTCCGGGCACCCTTTAGGAACCTGATGCCTAGATCATGCTTTTCTATGGGCTTGCAAGCCACTACCACGTGGGGAATGAGACAGCTGCCATGTATGGCTTCAGGGTGGAGTGGGAAAGGCTTCATTCCAACCCTTCCTGCAGGAAGGAAAGCACAGAGCTGATCAGACAAGTGCGAGGGTCTTTCCACAGGAAGAGCACCAGGCAGCGAAAAGGCTCCACTTCGGACATACACCCAGAGGTAGATCACTCAGATCCTCCGCATCTCATCTAAAGGCCACACATGGAGGTTCCAGAGGTTGGGGCGCAGGTGCTGGACAATGCCTTGTCCCTGAGAAAGAAGGTTTTTTTTATGGAATCCGGCAGGAGAGGGTCCTATCTACCTAAATAGGGGCAAAATTGCTTGTTTTCACAAAGTTCACAATAAAACAGTATAAAATGCATTAAAAACAATAAAACACTTCTGACCAACAATTAAACTTAACATTAGTTTCACCAAAATTTTCAGGTCACTCCAGCCACTGCGTAGCCACAAAGGTTGGCAAGTACCTTACAAAATCTTGGGCCCCTCCCCATAGAATCTTTTAATCGGAAGGTGGGACTTCCTTTCCTAAAATGGCCATATTAATAAGAATGCTAATGGGTATTTCTCTCTCTTAAGGATTATAACATGCAGAATATTGCAAGATTAGACAGACTTTGTTGGTAAAAATGTGGCATTAAGCAGAGCTCTGTCTGCTTAATGTTAGTATGGTTTTACCCTAAAGCCAGACTGCATATAAGAAGTTGCACTATTGCCATGAGCAAGGTCATTGTTGGAGTTTTTTACATTTACAGCATCTTTACTTTGGTTGCGGTCAGATGACCTTGTTTACCATTGCCAAAAATAGCCATGCTGGTCATTTGACATGAAGCTATTTTCTGTTAGTCAGCAATACTATCAGGGCTTGTGAGGCACTTGTAAGGACTCAGGTCCTTATTCTGTCACAGCAGATTAGTTAGGGGCTGGTTGGGCCCAGCTGCATGAGTCAGCAGGGGCTTTAGGCTTCAACACCACGGCAAGGTGGACTGATACATGACCTGAATAGACTGTAGGAGTAGGTGAGAGAGCAGAACACAGCACGAACATGTGACCTGTGGGCCTTCTGGATAAGAATGTGTCACATTGTATTAGGTCTGCTTTAAGAGCAAGACTCTGGCTGCTGTGATCTGCTCTGACAGGTGGCTGTGTGTGTTTGTGCATGAATTAGGATGCAGGATGTTGTTGATAAGGGAAAATAGCTGCTATGCAGGTTGATGTAAGGCCTTTATTTGCTGTACATGTGTAATGCATCAGAGAAATACAAAGCTATATTTGTTGAGAGGGAGATGGGGACTTTTGTGCTGTATTATCAGATCTTAGGACAAACACTGGATTTTTGTTTAGAACTGTCCCGTTTCCAAATCACTGTGGCACCAGGTTTGAAATAATAATAATAAAAACTTAATTGGTGGGCCTCCACAAAAAGACCTGACCTAACAAAGGTTTCTGACTTGCTGAACCATGTGAGAAATGTTGTCACCTCCCTCATGCAAGTGTTTTTGCACATAGAGGTTACAATGCTTCATTGCTTCCTGTCACAGTTACAACTGTTCTGAACCTCCAGAAAGTTTCTGTGTGTCCCCCCCGACCTTCCTTCAAAAACATTTCACCACATAAACCATGAATCAAACCAATCGGCACTGAGATTTCTCAAATCATTTAAAGTATTCCAGCTACTCATCCCCTCAGCATTGAGAATAATTTAATCAAATCAGTCTGGCATACTAATGTACTTCACGCCTTTTTCGGCCCTACAGTTTCCTGTATTAACTAACATTAGGTAGGCAGCTAGCTTGTTAGCTACTTTTAGCTACATGTGCCTTCCCTAGCCTACAAAATCTCACCCCAACTGTAAATTTACTCACGCCACAGTGAAAGAAACATAATTTGTTAAATAACCCTAACTGAACATTTTTTTTCAATCAGAATTTTGATAGCATCAGAGTTTAAACTGTTACAAAATATATTGTCTGTATATTAACAATGAAAAAATTGTACCGTTTTATTGTTCACCAGTGTACATGACAATACAGCAAAATACAGAAAAAAACATTACATATGGAACAAGAACAGTACACAGGAATGTCATGACCTGTCTCATTTCTTCCTGTGCTTCATTGCTTTTGCATTTTTTTATCAAGACCGTCCATCGTCTATGATCAGTTTTGCTTTTGGAGGCACTTTTCTTGTGACACAATGACATTTTGTGTCACTTTTCTTGTGACATAAAATGACGCAGCTGAACAGAGTTTTATTGGGCCAAGCTAAGTTTTCTCTCGTGTTTTCTATTATTACACTGCCATCCTGACGACATCTCTTTATTGTCCTGCCCCAGCTGTTCTTTTTATGATTACAGGTCATCATCTCAAGCCATGGCAAGTCACCTCATCACACACACACACAACTCTTAACTGATACTGATTCAACTGAACTGAGAACTTAAACTGAGAAATTGAATTGTGTTTGGTGTGGAAACTGAATCATCTGTTAATTCACAAGAGTTATTTCTGATGTTGGTTGAGATATCCAGTGCTGTTTGAAAATCAATTTGTGTGTTCTGAAATTGAAATTGTTCTGGAAAACTTATGTGTGAAGAGTTAACAGAAGTGTCTTGAAGGTTTATCAAAGTGTTGGAGAACTATTCATCAGTTATTTCATATTTCATTCAGTTATTTCATTTCCTCATTTAACCAGAGCCGATTCTTTCAAGGAAAGTCAAGTTTTCTAAAAGAAAAGAGAATAAATTATTAATTGATAACGCATCATAATGTCAGCAGTTATTTGTGCATCTTACCTTGGAGTAGGGGCATCTCACTTACACTATTAGGTCTAGAAGGGTGGGAATGTGAATGATTTATTTTATCTCACACGGGCACACTTCAGGCAGCCACCATACTGACACTTACTTACCTGAAGCCTACCTTTCCTATTCCTATAGTTTACAGTACAATAGTGTAAGCTAAACCATACACGCACAGTGCACACTGAGACCAAAAGCACCGGAGTGAGGACTAAGATCCTTTCACTTTTAGGTCTTCCAAGGACACAGTAATTTTCCCCTACAAGGCAGGACTAATAGTCTTGTTACAATTAGTCAAACTAATTTAAATTAGTCTATTAGTTGCAGAAAAAAATTAAAAAGATTGTCAAGTGATACAGTCTGTGATGGACAGATATGTGGTAATTATAAAATCAAAGGACATCAGAAGTGTTCATTTCAAGAAGGTAATAGATGATCCATAAAGGTGACGCAAATTCTGCAGGCAAATGTTCGCTTAAAATGGACAGAACTGCGGGTCACATCCCATGTCTTCTCACCAAGCTGCCTCATGACCCAAGAGCAAACTTCAGAAGGTTTGTTAATCCCATTCAAATACCTGTTCTCGTGGATCTCAGTGACTGGCTTGAATACAAGCTCCAAAAACAAGAGGATGAGTCACAGTATGCTAATACTTCAAGCAGAGCCTACTCTCAGCCACAAAGAGAACAGTAGAGGAACTTGAAGTCAACTATTTGCTACTGTCTGAGGGTAAACTATCAAGTACTAAAGCATTTAAGAAGAAGCCAAAATGGTACTGTGTTCCTGTAGCTCAACTGGTAGAGCATTGCGTTAGCAGCGCAAACCTTGTGGGTTCAATCCCAGGGAATGTAAGTACTGATAAATGTGTACCTTGAATTCACTGTAAGTCGCTTTGGATAAAAGCATCTGCCAAATGAATAAATGTAAATGTACTGCCCTTTTTGTAATACTGTGCAGCACTACTTCAACCAGTGTGCTAACTTCAAACTGCTAAATCAAGTGGAGTGCCGGATGAAGTAAAATCAGAAGTGCTTTAACTGTGGCCATGATCATCTGATCTCATAATGTAATCTTAAAGCCAAATGCAAAAAATGTGACAAGAGACATTTAGAAATACTGCAAGACTTAAATGCCAAAATGAAACCTGAGGCACAAGCTTCAGCAGAGAACAGTTGTTTGCTGAGCTCCGAAGTGAAGACTCTGTATCTGGACAGACCAACTGCAAGCAGTAAAGTGTTTTTAAATGTCAGCCGAGTGATCTTGAGAAATGGTGAGAAAAAAATTTTATCTAAAAAATTTTAGCACATATGCTACACTGGATGATGGTTCAGAGAGGACAATGTTACTGTATGAAGTGGCACAACAACTTGATCTTTAAGGTTCACCTTGGCAATTATATGTTTGACAATTTTTCTGTTCTCTGTTTTATTTTTTATTATTTGCAAAGCTGCTTTAAAACAACACAATAATGTAAAACGTGCTATACAGATCTCACCCTCAGCCGTTCTATGGCTGCTTTTGTGGCAACAGAGAGGCACCAGTGTTTCAACATATCCAGCTTTCAGGGCAGGGGTAAGGCCTTCCTGCTGGATGCTCCGATTGCTCCTTAGTGGCTGTTCGGCATCAGGCTTCCTCAGTTAAATCTTCCACAAATATGTGAACTTTGCAACCAGGGGAAAGAACACTCTTGACCAGGTGTACTCCAACATCAAACAGGCATTTAGAGCCGTTCCCCAACCCCACCTGGGGAACTCAGACCATTCCTCTGTTATGTTAATTCCAGCCTACACACCACTATTAATCAGGAGCAAGCCGTCTGTGAAGCAGATCAAAACATGGCCAGAAGGAGCTACCTCAGCTCTCCAGGACTGCTTTGACTGCACAGACTGGTCTGTGCAGTTTTTAGGAAGGCTGCCACTAACAACCAACATGTCAACATAACAGAATATACTGAGTCTGTGACAGGATACATATCCAAATGCATGGAAGATGTGACCTTCATCAAAAACATCACCACGAGAACCAACGAAAAACCCTGGTTCACCTGAGAGGTACGTGAGCTCCTGAGAGAACGGAATACTGCTTTCAAGTCCGGGGACAAAGACGCCCTCAGATCCACCAGGGCCAACTTGAACCGGGGCGTGAGAGCAGCCAAGCATGCCTATGGACAAAAAATCCAATCACACTTCACAGACACAAAAGACCCCAGATGCCTGTGGCAAGGCATCCAGTCAGTCACTGACTACAGGCCAACACCCCAACCATGCGAGGATGACAAGGACTTCCTCAACTCACTCAACACCTTCTTCAGCCAGTTTGAGGAAAACAACACCACCACACCTACAAAAGCCTCTCCCTGCTTGGACAATAAAACACTTCACCTGGATCCAGCTGACGTGCAGAAGACCCCACTCAAGGTGAACCCCAGTAAAGCTGCAGGTCCTGACAACATAACTGGGCGTGTGCTTAGAGACTGTGCAGACTCACTCACTGACGTTCTCACAGATACCTTAAACACCTCTCTGAGCCAAGCGATCATACCAGCATGTTTTAAAACCACCACTATCATACCGCTACCCAAGAAATTACCAGCCACAACACTGAATAACTACCGACCCATAGCACTCACTCCCATCATAATGAAGTGCTTTGAAAAGTTGGTCAAGGCCCACATAACATTCAGTCTCCCCATTACACTGGACCCATTTCAGTTTGCATACCGTCCCAAGCGCTCCACTGATGATGCCATAGCAACAACACTTTATCTATGCCTGGCTCATCTGGTAAACAAAAACAGCTACGTGCAGATGCTGTTCATTGACTTTAGCTCTGCCTTTAACACAGTCATCCCCCAACACCTGGTGAATAAACTACGAGCTATAGGCATCAGCACCCCACTTTGCAACTGACTACTGGACTTTCTTACCAACAGACCACAGACAGTAAGAGTTGGTAATAGAGCCAGGCGTGGCTCAGACAAGGCTGTGCCTGCATGTTCCTGCATCGTGGTCGAATCCCAAACCACACCCAGATAAGTGGTTCTCTGTGCTGGAGAAAGCACACTTTTCTCTGTGTTTAGTCTGAACCCCAAGTGCTTTATGTGGTCTAGAACAATATCTCAAAGTTGGACCACCAAGCTCTTTGAGTGTGCTAATATCAACCAACCGTCAATATAATTGAGTATGCGGATGCCCTGGGATCTCAGGGGATTCAGAGCTGCATCCACAACTTTTGTAAAGGTGGGGGGTGAGAGTGCTAGACCAAAAGGGAGGACCCGATATTGGTAAGCTTCACCCCTGAAAGCAAACCTCAGGTACTTCCTGTGTTAAGGAAGGATGGGAATGTGAAAACAGGCGTCTTTCAAAACTATCGTGACAAACCAGTCCTCGAACCTGATTTGAGACACAACCTGTTTTACAGTAAGCATCTTGAACTTCAGTCTCATGAGTGAACGGTTCAAAAGATGCAGATCTAGAATAGGACACAGTCCTCCATCCTTCTTGGGAACAAGCCCTGACTCCTTCTGCTGAGGAGGGACCACCTCGATGGCCTCCTTCCTCAGGAGGGTATCCACTTCTTGCTCAATTACCAGAGCTTGCACTGAATCCACAAAAGTGGGAAGAACCCCGCCGAAAGTAGGCGGACAGCAATAGAACTGAATTCTGTAACCTAGTTCTAGTGTGCGCAGGACCCACTGAGACACATGTGGCAGTGCTTTCCAGGCTGCCAGATGATCTTTTAAGGGAACCTGTCTCTCGAGACCGGCCTCCGGTATACTTGGAGAGGCTAGACCGGTGTCCTGTAAGGGAACCCCCGCAAGGAGCCTCCGGCCTAACTGCTCTCTTATTAGTGGTGGCGGCCTCCCCATGTTTGCTGAAAGTGGCAAGCACTGAGGGGCGCGACTGTGCCCTGAAACACCTGAAGTGGCAGGATTAACAGTTTGACCTCCAGAGGGCACTGAGGAGTTGCTGAACGCTGGTGAAGGCTCCCCCTCAAAAAGAGCCCTCCGGGAGCAAAGCGAACGCATGGATAAACGCTCACAATGCACACAGTCAGCCCCCTCAAGAGCTGACTGGGCATGCTTCGCTCCCAGGCAGACAACGCATAAAGCGTATGTATCCCCACCTGTTATGAAACGCGGGCAGGGAGGAACACATGCTTTAAAACGTTGCTGCTCATCATCATCACAAACCCCCTTCGTCTTTCCCTTAGCCTTTGGCATACTAACTTAAATGCTGTCCCTAACCAAAGCACAGAAAGACGAACAATGGACAAACAATGCAACAGAGAATGCTTCGCTAAATGAATGAAGCACATGCTTTTAAGCTTCCTGGTCGTGACGTCACCCCATCTATGACGTGTCACCCCCCGACTGGACGGATTTTACACGTGATTCAGAATGCATAAAAGCTGGAGGCATTCCCATAGCGTTTCGACGCAGCTCGAGTTCCTGAAAGGGAACAAATATATCAATAAAATAAATTTATATTGTCTGTTCTAATTATTAATCTTAATGTTTATTTATTATGTTTTACATATACTACATATATTAAAACATTTACATAAGGTTGTATAAATGACTTTAAATGAATTAGTTAGCACATTGCATAAATTGACAGAACAATAGCAGGCCTGTTTTTATCAATTAACATTAAACAAAATTAATAAATGCTGTACAAAAATGTTGTTTATTGTTTCTTTGTAATACCTCATGCATTAATTTCAGGAAATTAAATATTATATTGTAATTTGTTTCTGACATTACCCGTATACCACTTTGGAAATTGGAGCTTGGCCTCTGAACAGCTCTAATGTTTCTGTGTTTCTACATTCAGGATAACTGATTCAGTTGGGGGCAGCAGAGATGGATGTCAAGTTACACATTCAGAAATGAATGTGCTATCAGAGAGTATTAATATTCATTTTAGCCAGCTGGCTATGAATTTACTGAAATATAATTGCTAAAGCAATACATGCCATGCCGTTTGGCTGTATTTACAAGAAAGAAAGTAGCTGGAGGATACAGACTCCAGTCATTTATCATAGTTTGTCAATGGAAATCAGGCATTTGGGGTAGCGTCCAGTCGTGTTTCCACAAGGAACTGAAGGGCAGAGGTTCGTCCAATGAGTTGAAACCTAAGGCCAGCAGTTTTGTTCCGGTTAAATCAAATCAATATCACAACCTCACAGGCAACAAGTAATCAAATGACACCATTTACTTTTGTAAGAAATGTTCTTGTTCTTACTGCGCTCCATTCATTAATGAACATTATGTAAAAAAAAAAAACTATAATCTTTTTTCAAAGATAACTCTCTTTACCTTTAAGATAACTTTTCTGCTCATGTAACCCAGACCGCACGGACAGGAAACCTTTTAGGTAACCAACTAGATTTAACAATGTTTGGAAAAAAATGTGAGTGGTGCTTTCTACTTCAAAACCACTACTTCTGCAAAAATACTAGGGTGAGATGTGTGGTTTCCTGGGCTTTGCTATGCTGTTGTAAGGTGTTCTGCGTGGTTTCTAGGGCATGGCTAATGTGTTCTGGACAGTTGCTTGCAGTCTTGTAAAATGTCAATACAGCCCATCCCAAAGACTCTGTTCAGGTGCCTAGAAATGGTTTCAGTCTTCATTCATCAGATGATCACTTCTGATAACCTTGCTATAACAAATCCAACACATTTACCTTACAATATCATTTGTGCCTGCACATTCAGTACGATATAAGTTACACACCAAAGATTAATACTTAAAATTAGGACGTTTAGGAGATTTTACTAGCAGCAATAATAATATTACGTTTCTTTCCACAATCCAGTCAAATCTGATTGGATACAGTGTGTAAGCTTTAGGGGAATCTATGTGCTAGTGTACTTCTGTAAGTTGACAATAAGCCCGTCCCAATACTGACACTTGACACATACACACGTGAGTGTGCAAAACTGTCTCAGGTCTAAAAAATGCCAACACTCAGTAAACTGTGTACACTAGATCTCCAATACCACCTGAGAACATTGTATGTCATTTATCGCACTCAGTATCTGAAATATCAAGATGTCAAAGAAAGTTTGGTTTACACTTATTCTGCTCCAGTAACCTATTTACATTAAAGTAGATATTACTGTAATTCAATTGTAACATGTCAAGTGTAACACTGCATTGGTCCAGATATTAGATAGTGTTAACTGCTTGCAACTGGAAACTTAATTAAATTCACCACATTAATTTTTGCCTAATTAAATTCACCAAAATCACTGAATTGTGCCTGTTAAAACAATGTAATACTTTTAATGAATTCTCCCCATGGCTTGCTGTCTAAATCTAGACATGTTTCTGTTAAATCTAGACAAGCCTAAAAGAAGTTAAATTGTGCCGCTATTAGGGATTAATGCTGCAATTCTTGTTTCTATAATAAATACTTAAAATTCACTTAGCTGAAATTCACTCAGCAGAGTGGGTCAGTTATTTCTTTACCATGGCCAATTCTGGGTATTCGGACAGGTCCGCTAAGTGAACCAAAAATTAAAATGAGAATGTTCCTCCCAATAACATCATCTGCCTCCAATATGCTGGCATAAACAAAAATCCATTTTATATGTCCCACCCTAACATCAAAAGGGGAAAAAAACAGATTGATGCATTTCATGGGAACCTAAAACAATAGCTACAATCCCTAACCATGTATGCATCTATATATTTATTTTTTCCAAATAAATAAACATTTTTACCCAAATGGCAAAAAACACAAAAAGAATCTGTAGTTAAGAAAATAATTAACATCCACTGGAATTTGATTGTTGGTCTCAGAGGGATTAAATAGCTTGTGATGGACATACATTTTTAGTCTGGTAGCATTTTAATTACAAATGAAGGAACTAAGCCATCAAGGACCTTTAAAGTATGTTTAATATACTTCCCCTGGAGTCGGCTTTAGGTGTCAAGCTGAGAGGGATGGTAAGCCTGCAAATCAACCTGTTTGACCTGCAATTTGCACCAGAGGAGATTGGCAACAATAAAAGCTAACAAAGTCCCCCTCCACGCTGGCTCTTTATTAGTCTGCCTTTATTGCTGGAGAGAGCTGCCTTTGTTAGGAGGTTTTCTGTTTCTCAGCCTCCTGTGGGGATTGGTAAGCGTGCTACCTCACTCTGTTAAAACAGACAGATGTACAAAGTGTGCCACTCACATCACCAGGCTCTGAGATTGCCATGAGAGACAAAAGACAAACTTAAAAGTGGTGACTTAGTAACCTCTAAGTTTGGTCTGTCAGTCAAATTCCACAGACAGAATTACAGATTGATGGCGAGGTTCTCTTATTGGCCTAGTTTTAAATTAATCAATTGCTGACCTGCATTTGAATTTCTTAGAGGTGACTTACATTTGTATAGATTTGCTTATTAGTTCCTGTTCCTGTCAAAAGCATTTTGATTAATCTCAAATGGCTGAAGCATGAAGAAGGATAGATGACTTTGTTTGAATGATCATCATTGAAATGATTGAGTCATACACTCATAGTTATAGTAAAAGTTCCTGAAAGGTTCTTTATGGAGTTGTGTGTCCCTAGATGTTTCTTAGAAAAGGTAAATAAGAATCATGGGATCAATAGGGTTAAATCTATTTAAAGGTCCTTCTAAAGGTCCTGGTGGGTCTGGTGAAGTGGAAATCCGCAAATCAAACAATCTATTAGATTGTATCCTTACAAGGAACTGATCTCCAATCCACATGTCACAGGCCTGCACTGATTAAACCTGAACATTCTCTTTGCTCGCAGTACATCACCTCAGCAGATGGTGCTGCTGATAAAACTAAATTTCCAACCTAAATTTCCAACTTTTTGCAAAAAAGTGATGTGGCATAACAAAGAATGCCAAATGTCTCGAACATCTCCAAATTGTGGATAATGACTGAAGTGTTACTGAGTAATTGTAAATCCTCTCAACTGTTATTTTTCTTCATTAATTATCAGCTGCACAGTCTACTACACAAGTATCTGAAGTGCATGTAGCTAATTAAAAAAAAAACATTACTTTTTCAAAAGCCTCATGTTGGCCCTAATTTATGAGAACAAATTCATCAAGTTGATGATCTAAAATCTACATCACTTATGATTTATTGACACACACACACACACACACACAGCTCAGCATAAATGAGTACGCCCCCTTTAAAAAGTACGAATTTAATCAGTAGCTCAATGAACAAAAGAACAACTTCCAAACTTTTCACAAGGCTGAGTTTTATTGAACACTTCTTTAACTCCATAACATGAAATTAAGGTTAATTATCTAACTTGGATCACAAAATCTTTAGTTTTAATCAAATTGGTTGAAGCAAAAATGAATACACCCCGCAACAAAAACTACTACATCTAGTATTTTGTATGAGC
>JAZGTK010015295.1:0-13280 GCA_036877625.1 Ambastaia sidthimunki
GAATATTTATTATATTGATAATATTATTAGCACTAGAAATAGAGTATTGTTTTGCATGGCTGGAAATTATGACCACAAAGTCTTGTTTCAGGTTCACAAGTGTACTGTGGATTCATATCTGCAAATAAAAGCATAATTTAATTAGTAAATGTGATAAGCTACTTTAATATCCCTCTAATATGCTTCACTTGTGGATCTAATTTTAGTATTTTAAAACAACTCCGAAGACCTTGGCTATAACAGGACCATGGTCAATATTTTCAACCATTACATCTTTTAAAATACAAATTAACATTCAAAAGTTACCTGAGACTTTCTGATTAAACCAGCACAGAAATGTTTTGTCTTTTGTAATATTATTGGTTCATACAAAGTCCTGGGGGTCTTTATAAAGAGCCAATTTAGTGTGCCTTCACTAAAGTTTGAACCCAGTTCAGTAAAGCTCCCTACGGCAGCAGTCAAATAGTGTGCGCTTCCCCTCAGAAGCCAAATCTTTAAACTCAGTCACCTTCAATCAATTGAAGGCTGTATTGGACTTCTCCTCCTTAGGGGGCATTTAGACAGGAGAGCAAAGGAGGAAGGGAGAAAAATTCACCCTGTGTGAATTGCTTTTTAACCCCTGCTAAGGATAAAACAGGTTCATGTCTTTGGTAATGTTTTTGATGTGATTTGATTGCTTTTCCTGCTGGAAAAACGCACCTTAAAGAAACTTATGCTGGTTTGCTGCTCTTACAGTAGCTGGTTTTTAAGGTCTCTTTTGTATGGTTTAGTTCAGAGGTGTCCAAACTCAGTCCTGGAGGGCAAGTGTCCTTCAGAATTGAGATCTAGCTTGTCTCAACACACCTGCCTCGACGTTTCTAGTGTGCCCAATAAGACCTTTATTAACTGTTTCAGACTGTTTAATTGGGGTTGGAGCTAAACTCTGCAGGATACTGGCCCTTGAGGAGCAGGATTAGATTCCCCCTGGTGTAGTTGGTCTCCTGGTCTGCCCAAGCTGGTTATGAGCCTGTTAGATGATCTGTTAACTTGGCCAAACTTGTGTTCAGCTGGTGGTAGTTTAGCTGAAAGACCAGCTTATTGCTCAAAGCCCCTCTAAACCTCGCTAACAGACTAGCCTGGGGGACAGTGTAAGACCAGAGAACAAACTTAGGCTGAATTTTAGCAGGGCTCACCGGCGGTGGTCATTCAATGCCTGTGAAGCAGCCATGTCATGGAAAAATGTATTTGTTATAAATGAAACAGATAAGCGGTTGGGTCCTCTGAGACTCTAGATGAAGTTGCCCTCAACGTTCACAGAAACCCTGTGTGAGATTGATGAATGACAGCAATGTGTGCAAGAGATTTGAAACTGTAACGCTGAGACTCTATTAATCTCGTAGCATTTGTGCAGGACGTCATGGTCCACATCACCTACTCTCGCCCGCTGCCTTTCATTGACATCTTCCTGCTGAGCAGCACAGAGAGATGATGTAATGCTGAATCTGTCTATAAATATCACCTTATCGAATTGATTTTAGAGCTGTTCTAATGACATGATGCTGTGTGGGTTTGTGTGCAGCCGCAGGATGCCGTAGCACGCATGATACACATGGCTTACAGCAAATTAACCAATGACAGGTAATCACTACATGCACACAGCTCCGTTTGAGCAGCTTATTATTTTATTGAAATTTTCTACATGATTTGTGGTGCGTGTTAACTCGTAAGCCAGAAGTACTGGTTGGGATGTGCAAAACGACATCATTTTGAAATCAGCTGATCTGTGGGTTGCTTGAACGATTAATTGAATGGAGCCACATCTATTTGTATACATTAGTGCTTTTGACGATACACATGCTCAAAGCAGCTATGCAGATCATAAGTATCTATGATTATTGTGTTTAAGGGTTATTTTTTTATTATATACACACTAACTAATAATGAAGCCTTTGGGAGACGTCTCAGCCCTGTTACTGCAGGATAAACACTTTTGTGGTTCTTATTATTGCTGTTATGTGTCTCTAGTGAGATCTTTGCATAGGTCACAGACTAGCGCATGCCGTTCGCACAGACTCATGTTAAATTATATAGCTTGTGGTTTATTTTTGTTGAGACATACAGATTACCTAAAGATGTCTAACAGTTTATTTGTATGGAATATTTAAACTTTTAATGGAGACAACATCACACGGGCCCCAGAAAAAGATGGTTCAAGGTCTGTGTATTGAAAAGCACTGAGCTAGATGGAACGCTAGATGGGTTTTTAAAATGTTAGGCCCTTTAAAAAAACGTGTCTAACAAACGCACATTTCTGTCTAGCAGGTGTTCTTTAAGCTGTCTGACAGTTCTAACATTGTCTAACAACGATTGTTGCTTATGTGACCTCCATAATCAACTACCTATTGACCTCCATCATTGTGACTCATCCCTTGTTTCATTACTCATAGAGAGTTTATGATTGAAACATATGACCATATATGGAAATAATAGGGGTGGGATTGTGCGCTGACAGTCATGAAGAGTGACAGCAGCAACAGCCAATTAATAACAGACCTCAGCACGGCCCTGACAGACAGCTGGTAAATTGAAGAGCAGCCTGACTGCAAGACAAATCAACACAATCAAATCTGCTGAAAATAAATGAATGTTAGAAACAAATACGCACGCATTTTCAAAGAAGACGAGCCCAAGATAAACAATGTAATTCATTCAATGGCAGAGAGATGGAAAGTGACACAGAAGTCATGACAGAAAAAGTCATTATGGGGGGAGAAAGGGGGATAAGATACAGTCAATATTAAAACTACAGTTTTACTTGTGTTTGGATCACACTTTCCCCTCAATCTATCTCCTCAGTGTTCTCTGTCATTAATTTTTCAGAACCAATCTGCCTCTTGGACATGAAACTTCTGTCACTGTACTTCTGTCACTGTACCATTCTGTGTCATTTTCTGCATTCTTTTGTCTTAAGTCCTTCTGTTCTTTCTTCTGCTACAGTGGCATTGTTTATTGTGCATTGTGGCTTCCATCTGGTGTGTTTGTGTGTATGTGTGAGGCTGTGTATTGGATCACTGTAGACGAGGCTTTTCTTACTAAACTGCTTACATATCAACCTTTTGATCAGGCCATCAACAGTCCAGTTTCAGATCAAGTCTAGGTCATGTGCACAGGTCAGTAGGGAGGGGTTTACAAATGTCCGTCTATTTGGAAGGACAAGCTGTAATCACGCTACTGTTTGGTATTAGCCTTTATTTACAGCAGTGTTATTTCCTTAATGATTACAAATGCAAAGTTATTCTCATGCACATTTGTAATATTGTGGTACTTTGAGATATATATATGGTGTATATACAAACACACACACACACATACACACACACACACACACACACATATATACCATGATACTGAAATTGATGTAAGCTACGATTGCATTTACTGTACAGTTTGTGCTCCTTCAAGATTCTCATGCTACTGTACATTGTAAAAAAGAAAACGGTAGCAAATATCCAAAAATTGTGCTATTACTGTTTTGGTACTTTTTTGTGTCTCTACACCATGTTTGCCCCTGCTGCTCGTTTGGGAAAGGAGAAGATTTAGACAAATGAAAAACATGTCCATCTCTTGCCCTCCCTCTCTTTCCCTTATTGAATCGGCTGGGCTTCTCCATCCATCATTCACCCTTTGCCCTCTGTCTCCTCTATTATTTTCCTGCTGCATGTTTCCCCAGACATTTCTCATTTGTGGAGTGAAAGTTGCTGGTTGAATAATCATGTTTGTACTGCTTAATAGTAAGGCTCTCTCTCCTATTCCATAATTGAGCCAAGAGAGCTTATCTTTTATGAACACTCTTACCCTGCTTGTCTCCGTGTGTGACCCCCAAACATGCACACACACATTTTTTCTCCCCAGTTCCCATACTTGATTTATGTTGACCCCTCAAGCTAATGAAAAATACAGAAAAACAGCCACTGCAGACAGTATATCAGCTCAGACTTCAGCTGTCATTGTGGAACTACTGCACTTCTTTGATTTGTCGTGTCTCAAGCAGTTGCTGTTAATGACAGCCCTCAAGCGCTTCACATCTACTATTTTGCTATTTCTGCTATTTTATTCATCCTTGTCTGTCATCTACGTGGAAATTTTCTTGACTCTTTAAATATGTTACTCGCAGAACTAAGAGAGTTTGATGTGGCAGGATAATACAAGTCCTCAGAAAATAATTCGGCCCGAACGGTTGGCGTGGTGTGTGTGTTTGAGAGCTGTCATCATAGGGTCAATTCGCCAGGTTTGAGAAAAACCCAAGACAAATGAACGGTCAGAACTTGCTTTATACCAGGTGCTGACATCACAGCGGTGCGAGGGGCCCTGTATTCACCCCGTGCGGATGAATCAGACACGCTTTGAATTAAAGCACTGGAAAGAAGGAGGGACGCAATCTAAAATGCTTAAAATGAGATCGCAACGCTCCCTTCAAGCAGAAATTAAATGAAAGAGGGAGATTTTGTCATTATATAATCTTGGAAGCTATGTGAATATAGGGCCGACTGCTGGGATTTTATTTTGCTCAGATTCCCATCGGGTCCTCTCCCATTCATTTTCAATCGTTTAACACAAAGAGAGATTCCTGTAATTAAACACCGGAGGTAAAAGTCAAGTCTGGTTACATTCTGTAATCAGAATGCCTGTTGCAGATTTGTTGGGTATCGTGTGTGTGGGTGTGTTTACATCTGTGTGTGTTGTGCCTGTTCGCAGGTTAGGTGAATTGAAAACTAAGTGTACTTGTCATAGGTTCACCCTGCAAAGCAAACAAGATCTTTTATAAACTCTGTGTTAAAATCAAAGTAACACACAAACTTGACTGGCTAATTGCTTTCATAAAACAGTGGCAACAATATTATGATTAAAAACACAATTGATAAACCATTAAATTTAGGCCTATTATTAATAATTAGCTTGACAAACAGTTCTTTTGCCAAGTAATTCATTATCCAAACTGTAGACTGTTTATTGCAAAGCAACTTGGTAATAATACTGAATGTGTCACAGGTGAGCGTTAACCGATGTGTCCCAATTAGATTTTAGAATCAAAACTATTAAACTATACTGTTTTATAACTACATGTTTAAGTGTGACAGGCCCGAGTGGCATTTATCAGTTATGTCACCTTTTTGTATGTGATTCTGTATTTGTATGCATGCATTGCCTTTAGTTGATAATAATGAGTTTATACAGACTGTTTTCTGTGATATGGTCTCTCCACAGGCATACATTTGTATCAGATGAGAGATAAAACAGCATGTATCTGTGTGATGTGTCTACAGGCACAGTTTGGATCAGCAGTGACTGCATGCGGGGTGTCTAATTGCCATACTGAATGTGTGCATTTGTGTTTGGAGGGTAACGTATATGGCCACTGGCCGTGACCCTGTTTATCCGTAGGCATAGTTGTTTATATGCGTCTTTATGCAAGTCAGTGGCATTTATGAACTAGACTTTCCTGGTACCTCACCTCTATCCAGATACATTCATACCAGAGTTGTTTGTTTGTCCATAAGGTTAAATAAGAGCACAAACTGTGTGTGTGTGTGTGTGTGTGTGTGCATGCACCTGTGGCTTTGTTTGTGTTCTATTGAACACAGTGAGAAAAGATTGAAATGCACAGTGCTGAATGAATAATTTTGTCTTTCTATAAATAAAAATCCCTGTTTACTGAATTCACCACTGAGAATGAGTGAGTCCTTACTCGGTTTAAGAGCGCTGCTTGCCGGAGAACCAAAGCTGAGGGCAAATTATCACGCGTTTCTGTTTTCCATCTCAGCAGGGGTCAGCTGGTCTTCACACTCGCTGAGTGTTAAAGCACTGCTGGAGGACGTTCAAACACATTAGCCACGAGCACCCGTTCTTCTCTTAATATTTAATGTAAGCGTGCGTTCTGATAGTCTGCTGTAATTACAGCTCTGCCTCATTCTATAACTCAGCCGTCTCTCCGAGTGCCAGTGTTATTTTTAGATATTATTAATGATAATTTCCTCAGACGTAAACAGTGCTCTTTCTCCACCTCATTTTCTTCTTGCTTTCTAAATCTTCGCTTTAAAGAAGAACTGTGACGTTACTTGTCTGCTTTTTTCTCTGGCTCTGTTGTGTCTTTTAGCAAGAAAGGGAAAACTGAAGCGTTTCTTAGCACAGAGATCCTTAAACAGCAGTATGGAAAAAAAGATTGCAACTGTGTCAGTCTTTGCAGCCTTATTTTTGTAACTGTCATTTTCCTTTACTCTCTCACACACTCTCTCACACACACACACACACACACACACACACACACACACACATACTTNCTCTCTCACACACACACACACACACACACACACACACACACACACACACACACACACACACACACACACACTTGCATTAAGTCACTGAGTGGTAACCTCATAGGAGCATTATTGGCATGACATTTATGGCACTAAAGCCTTTATCTCTATTTAGTTCAGTACAGACCTCTTACCCATTATTTCTAACACCTTTATTTCTTTCTTGTTTCCTTTCATTTTATCCTCATGGGAAAGAAAAAGCGAAATGAGAACTCTTTTCTGTCTCTATTGTTTTGTTCCTAAACAACAATGCGATTAAATGGAGAGCAAATTAAAACTTTTGCTGAGGTCACCTCAGTTGCTTTTCCTGTGATAAAGACTAGGTCTCTTATTTAATAGTTTAGAGTTTTAGAGAAGATTCCAAGAAAATTTCACCCAGTTCCTTCAAGTCCTTGTATTTGAAACACTACACACATAGCTCTTGTATACATTTTCTCAGTTGTGTGAAATTGTGTTTCTTCTAAGGAGTTTTAAGAGAAATATCTGAGAAAAATATGATTTACTTCAGTAAGTCATAACTAAGAGTTCCTTTATCCTCCTGAGTTATGGATGAACAACCTCTGAGAGATATAATTTAGCTCAGGGTTGCTTTCTTTCTTACAAGATAATTTAGTCTTTGTAGTTGTTTGTAGTAGGGAGCTCATGACTAGTATTACACTGTAGTATTATTATACACATATATTGGAGGTAATATTTGGCATATGCACTGTAATGTGCCTTGTATGGTTTCTTTTCCCATCACTATCTAAACATCTTGTGGAGTTTTATCTTTGACACAGTTTAGCTTGCGCACAGATTTCCTGTGAGACAAACAATACACATTGTGAAAAGCACTGAGCAGATAAACATGACTCGATTCAGTGCTCAAGTTCCTCAATTGTTTTCCTTTTTTGTTGCTATTTGTTTTTTTTAACTCTACTTTTCAATACATTTGTATCCTCTTCTCTCCTCATTCATCTCGCTCTTTATTCCGCTTTATCCATGTGACGCAGAGCTCAAGTGACAGCGACAACAATATCTGAATAAAGGTTGACTGTGAGAGCCTGAATAAAAGGAGGAGAAAAGAGATAGAACTGGAAAACTAAAGGGCAGCACTAAATGTGTGTAACTAGAGCAGAGCGAGAATCTCTTAATTCTTCCTCTTCTTTCTCTCATTCTCTCGTTCTCTCTCTGGAGATGAAGCTTTGAACTGGGTGAAAATCAATCACTTCTCTCCTTTAGTTTGCTCCCGTTTCTTCTTTCATCTGATCTCTCTCTCTGTTGTGTTGTGTTTGTGTGTGTAGTGTATTTTGTGTTTCAATAATTCACTCCAGCACATCTTTTATGTCACATCTTTTATATCTTTTAGTTCTTTTATGAAGCCAGCACCTTACAAAATGTTACATTTAGGCTCCAGCTATATTTATGTGTTGATATACAGTATAATATACGAATGTCATTTTAAAAATATATACAGTATATATATATATATTTGGCATCTGGTCAAGTTTAGTCAAGTTTATTGGTTGATTTAACCTGTCGACATGCATGTAATCCTTGGTTTGATTTTACTGGTTGATTTAACCCCAGGCTTTGTTCATCATAAGCCGCCTGCATGCGTTGCCCGAGGGAAGTGTGGTCTCAGTCAAAGACAATTAGAGAATAAAATGAGATATTTAAACATTCCAGAACGAATCATGCAGGATGATTCTTCACGCTTGAACAACTACGGCTGACATTCTGTAATGATGCCATTTCTTTATTTAATAAATATTTTAGGTTCTGCGTGTGCATGTTGTTGGTCATATTGTGTCTGTGTGCCTTTACTGAGCTTATTTTTTTCTGGCCATATTTTTTTATTCTCAAAGGCCTTTAGTGGATGCACTTTATATTACAGTAGGTGTCCATATGGTGAGAAATGCACTACAGAATGTTGTTTTGCTTTGAACTTTTCATGTTGCGTGTCTTGCATTCCTGTTTTGAGCAGTGCTGTTTAAGTGTTTCGGGTTGTTGTTTTTCTTCTCGTCTCTCTCACCCTCTGAAATCATTATTTTGCTCTAGCTCAGCATACGTGTCGTCCCTTTCTGTCTCTGCTTAGCTGTTCTTTCCCTCTGTTTTTCTGTCTTTCTCTTCCTCATCACTTTACACCCTCTTATTCCCTTCATCATGTTGCTCATTTCCTCCATGATGTTCTTCTCCATTCCACCTCATCATCTTCCCCTCTGAACTATCTTCAGTTGTTTTTCCTCTTCTGTTTTGTATGTACTCTCTCTCTCTCTATCATCCTTTCACCATTTCTTTTTCTTCTTTAATCATTTTTCTTTCACCATCCTCTGACATTCTCTCTCTCCTCTTCTTTTTGCTATCTTTCTTATTCTCTCTCGTCCTCTCTCTATTACAATATGTCCCAGTTCTTTTGGGTTGGGGCCCCTGAGGGCCAGTCCCTTAATGAATATGAGTGCCACATGAATATTTCATAAGTCTTGTTCCTGTTTACTTAATGATAGCGCTAATTCAAAGGCCTATTGATTAAAATTTCATTTTATTTGTTAGATGTTTTCTTGTTTATTTTATTTGCTCAAGCTGGGGTTTGTTTGTCTGCGTAAGTAGCATGTATTACGGGAAAATGGGTGAAGATAAAGCCAGGATAAGACCCTGGATTCAGACTTTGATTTACACAGCATGTTGCTCCTCAGCACAAGTGTGTGTTTTTGCGTAAATGTTTGTGCGTTACTTTAGTAACAGTTTATTTTACAGTGGTTCAGCATGTCCTCATTTTTCTGATGTTTTGTTCTTTCTTTTTTTTGTTTCCTCCAGGGAAGTTGAAACCTTTCCTATATTAGAAATCCAGGAAGACAGAATAAACTTCCCACAGCAGGATTGTTCTCTCATACTCTCTTCATTTCCTCTTAACATCATTAATTCTTCTGCTCATCTCTTGGAGTCTCATTTGTGCCATCTGTGTTCGATTCACTTTCTTTCTAGGGTACTTGCTGTCTGGCCTCCTCAGAAAGGTTCTGAAGGTTCTGGAATGTGTGCAGACGAATCCGATCCATGGCCCGCTGTGTCTTTGTTTGTCTTTTGATTTCCAGTCTCTTTTCTCCATCTCTCCTCCACTGATCTCTGAATCTGTGTTTCTCGTCCTCTGTGATCTCATTCTCCCTGTATCATTTACAACATCCATCTCTCCTGCCCCTTACATCTCCTACCTGAAGTCATGCCTTCAAAAATTCTCTCATTTCTCACTCCATCCCGGCTGTGTGTCCCTTGATAAGCTCAGCATGTAAAAATGAAAGCCAGATCGGGAAGAAAAAAGAAAATACAACCCATCCTCCTCATTTCTTTTAGTTTTTTTTGCATTCTGCATAGCCAGGAGGGCAATTTTGTCATATTTCTTATGTAAGAGAAGGGAATAGGGAAATAAGAGAAAGAGATTGACTGAGCTAGCTGGGCCTGCACACACACACACACACACACACACTTTTGAGAGTCAGCCAAACAGTGTCAAACTGATTTTATTAGGGGAATATGCAGTCACCTGGGTTCTAGCAGCACAATGTGTCCACATGAGGGACAGTGAGTGATCAAACACAATCATAGTCCTGCTATTGTTTATCATTATTTTATTATTTGTTGTTTACTGTTTTTTAGTTACCTGTACCTGTAGCTTCACATCATTCCTCCTTTCTTGGACAGTTGTATTGTTTTTCTTTCCTTTTCCTAGATTCTTTGAACAACCTTCCTGGAAACTACAGTAATGTGAAAAGCTATATGCATAAATGCTGTAAACTATGCATGTTTTCAAGAATGAGGTGTAATTCTGCATGTAAATGCTTTGATGTTTTGACAAAATAAATATAAACAATTTTTTCATGCTAATGAAGCACACTTGCTGAAATTGAATTTGATAGAGAGAGAGAGAGAGAGAGAGAGAGAGAGAGAAAGAGAGAGAGAGAGAGAGAGAGAGAGAGAGAGGGAAGTTGTATGAAGACTTGTCAGGCAGTGCTTTGCTGTTGAGGGGAAAGACAGCGAGCAGTGAGATGAGAGGGTGTCAGACGCTCTTCACTCAAAAGCAATTGATGGACTTTTAAAGTTGAATTACACTCCACAACTTGTGCCTTGATTTGCCGTCTGCCAAACAAAGCCAAACTCCTCATTTTACTACAGAAATACGCAGACTGCTGTGTTCTATCTATTTCTGTCACATTTCACAGAAAATCATGTAGTGTGTGACTCTCAGAGACTCCCATTTTTTGATTCCATCTAGTTGGGGGATATCAAACTTGTCTGAGTTGACTTTGGAGGACATCTCATAGCGTTTGATGCTCCAACAAATGCTACTCAATGGCGCTCGATTTTGAAGTCACATGCTGACCAGCCAATGAAAATGAAGAGTAAAGCGTAAGAAAGGGGCATGAAGCTGATGAACGAATCTAGCACCAGTAAGGTGTACTTGCTTTTGAGTTTGTAACAGCTCAATAAATGTGTGATCCTCAGGCGATTAGGTTGTGATGCCCAGCTTTTAGCCTTTTACAAAGTCTGTTAAGCCTGGTACTAAAATAAATGGTTTCTTTAGATAAAAATGCATTTGTAAATAATTTCCAGGTGACAAATGCTGGCCCTTAGACACAACATTAATTTGTGACATTGGCTCTCAGCCCCTCAAGACTAAAATTGCTTCTGATATTTCATTATCTGTCCATCTCCCTGTGGTTTGCTTCATCTTTCTGTCAGAACTCATATCTTATTTATTTTATTTTTTTGCCTTTGCGCCTCTAAATTGAATTCATTTGTTTTTATCTATCCTGGATCTGTCTGAACCTTTTGATGTGTTTTTATGTTGTCACTGGCATTGCTTCAAAAACATTTTGTGATTGAAAGTAACATAATAGGATGTGTGTGTGTGTGTGTGTGTGTGTGTGTGTGATAATTTGACATACCTATTTACATGAAGCTAGCCTGCAACTCTGAGAACTTTGGATGCACTAACACAGTATCATCCCTCGCTATGTGTGTGTATCTGTGTGTGTCTGTCAGTCTGTGTGTGTGTATGTGGCAGGGGAGCTTGTAATATTGGGGTACACAAGCCCATGCTGTGATAGTGGCACACTGGTGAGCAGGGTGTTGCCAAGCAACTCTGCTGTGTACTGAGTTAAATATAACTGTTATATATGCCTGCTGAAAGGACCAGCTTAGCCTAGTCACAATCTGTGGATTGTTTGTCCATTATTTAATGCATATTGCACACAAAAGTGACAAGAGCTTTCATAAAGCAGTAAGCATCAATGGATTGTCTTGTTTTACACAATTTTTGGGAGTCAGGCTCCAAATATTTTCCATCAGGAAAAAGGCCAAGTTTCCATGCAGCAACAACAATGACTTCTGCGTAAGAACTAGTCGATATCAAATCACATTTTGTACAGAAAGTAATGATGAGGTTATGCTCACAACAATGCAGTATTAAAGTGGCTGAATATGTAAGGTACACACGTTTTGAGATTTTTTTTTTCTGAAACAGCAAGAGACACTTGGAAGCAAGTATATTATATATTTATTCAAAAATATTTCATTTAACATGTTTTACATAATATAATTAATGTTACATATTAATTCATATAGCAAACATTTACTATTAGGCTTTATAGTCATAAAGGGAACATTTTTGAGTAATCATAGACCAGCATCATTTCCCATGATAGTTCAGGCTGTGTTAGGCTGGTTTGATGCCGGGCTAAGCAGTAGATGGACCAGTGTAGCATTCAAAAACTGTACCTCACACATCAATATTAATAATAACATTCTGGATTCCATGTTACTTTTAGGATGAAGGACCAGGAGGCAATATGTTTGTGTACAAATGTGTGATGAGCGTGAGGAAACAGAACAGAAGAGACTTTTTGACCCTTGTCAGTATGTTGGTCCTCCTGGGCTTTTGTTGGAGGATTGATCCTGACACACAAAGACTCACACACCTAACATACACACAAACAAACATGGTGTCGGTCAGTTTGATCTCTTTGATCCTCACACACACACACACACACACACACAAACGCAGAAAAACAAGACTGATGTTTCTATATAAAGATTCCCTCACAGGCAGAGAGAGAGAGAAAGAGAGAGAGAGATGTAATTGGGCTTGTTGCTGGGTTGTGTGTGTTGCAGGATCACATGAAGCTCAAATCCAGGTCTATTAGAGCTCATTCTAAGCTTCTTAATCCATCCCGTTCCACCATTGCTCATCTATTAGCACAGCAAGCCTCATAATTACAGCTGCTCATTGGGCCTGATGTGTGGACATGTGGCCTGCTTTTTACCAGCTCCCTACACACATACGCACACACAAATACACGCATATATGTTATGTGATTAATGGGGACTTTCTGTAGGCATAATGATTTTTATACTGAGCTAATGAAATTTCTTCCCCTTACCCCACCCCTAAACCTTTTCCATATGGTTAATGAGGACACAGGAAGTGTCCCCATAAAACATGTTTACATTGTTACACACGTCATTAAACACATTTGTGTCCTCGTAAACCACATATATCAGTACACACACTCACTCACTGCAGATATTTCACAGCTCATGTTTCCTCAGAGCCTCAGCATCTCAGACAGTGCGATCGCACAAACAGAAGCACCTTATAAAAAAAAAAATCCTGAAAAGGAGGATCAATACAGTAACATGGCATCTTTCATAATCATGTACAAAATGTTTATGTTGTGTTATTCTGTTGCGTTTTATAGTGTGTTTCAGGATAACCTTGGTAAAACCCTCATGAACGTCCCTAAAGCAATATGTGCTGTGCCAATAAATGCGAAGTCACCAGTCTATAGAAAAAAATGAATTTTCTTTTGTGTTTCTGGAGACGCTGCAGTCGTTGTCAGAGTTATTGCTTAGCGACACGAGCGCTTTGTGCTCTGCGGAGCAAAAAAAAAA
>JAZGTK010015296.1:0-13278 GCA_036877625.1 Ambastaia sidthimunki
CAAACATCATAGTCCATGGAAATTCATGTCTAACCTCATCCGTTAGTCTGTCCATCACCAAAGCAAACAAGAAGGGGCTCAGAGCCGATCCTTGATGCAGACCCACCTCCACCTTGAACTCCTCTGTTACACCTACAGCACACCTCTACTGTCTTACAGCTCCCATACATGTCCTGCACCACTGTAACATACTTTATTGCCACTCCAGACTTCCTCATACAATACCACAGCTCCTCTCTCTGCACCTCTCTCTCGTATGCTTTCTCTAAATCTACGAAGACACAATGCAACTCCCTATGACCTTCTCTGTACTTCTCCATCAGCATCCTCAAAGCAAATATTGCATCTGTTGTACTCTTTCTAGGCATGAAACCATATTGCAGCTCACAAGTGCTGACCTCTGCCCTTAGCCTAGCTTTCACTACTCTTTCCCACAGCTTCATTGTATGGCTCATCAGCTTTATTCCTCTGTAGTTGCCACATCTCTGCACATCTCTCGAAACTAGTACACTTCTCCTCCATTCCTCTAGCATCCTCTCACTCTCCAAGATTTTGTTAAATAAACTAGTCAGAAACTCAACTGCCACCTCTCCTAGACACTTCCATACCTCTACAGATATGTCATCAGGACCAACTGCCTTTCCACTCTTCATCCTCTTCAACACCCACCTCACTTTACTCTTACTCTTACTTACACTTTAACTAATCTTTGCCACGTCCTGCTCCAAAACAATCACCTCTTCTACTCTTCGTTTTCTTTCATTTTCCTCATTCATCAACTCTTCAAAGTACTCCTTCCATCTTCCCATCACACTTGTGGCACCTGTCAACACATTTCCATCCCTATCTTTACCCTGTACCCTATCACCCTGACCTGCTGCACATCCTTTCCATCTCTATCTCTCTGTCTCGCCAACCTGTACAAATCCACCTCTCCCTCCTCACCGTCCAACCTAGCATACAAGTCCTCATATGCTCTTTGTTTGGCCTTTGCCACCTCTACCTTTACCTTATGCTGCATCTCCCTGTACTCCTGCCTAATCTCTTCAGTTCTCTCAGTGCCCCACTTCTTCTTAGCTAACCCCTTTCTCTCTATACAATCCTGAATTTCCTCGTTCCACCACCAAGTCCTAGTCCACTTTCCCCTTTCCCGATGCCACACCAAGTACTCTTGCACCTGTCTCCCTGATCACATTAGGTGTAGTTGTCCAGCCATCTGAAAGCACCTCCTGACCACCCAGAGCCTGTCTCAACCTGTCTCAACAGGTTGTTTCCTTTCAGGGAGGTTGTTTCCTTTTCCGTAAGTGGTCCAGTGGACTGTGTGCTGACATGTTATGCAGTAGTGCTTCAGGTGACCCAAGTTTGAGTCCCAACTTATGGTTCTTTCCTAGATTCCCATTTCCTGGATTCTTTATACTGTACCATCAAAAATGTAAGCTGTATAGGCCAAAAATCTAATTTAAAATATTTTAAAAAATTATGTATTTGTGTTAGGATCCCAGGTAGACTGAATGACAGAAGGACACCATTAGGAGAGCTGAACTGGATTTTCACAGCTATCACTGACACAATCGCATGGAATGTCCTGCCAAGAGGTTTGTCCTATTAAAATCTACATTTTAAACAACCAATTTTATCAAATTCCTCAATGTCAGCAGCATTTTAGAGTTTCTGTGTAAGTAACTAATGTGATGATTCTTCAGTAAGTATTAAATGACCTGTTTTTTTATGTTTAATGTGGGTGAAATTTATTTGGATTAAGTCTCTGAATGTCCTGTAGAAGGCAGATGGTGCTACATTGGCATGTCAAATATTTGTACTGTGAAGCATCTCTCTCTCGCTCTTTCTTCATAGATCTCTTTCAGAAACTGTTTCGTCAGGATCTGCTGGTGGCCAGTCTTTTCCGTAATTTCCTACTGGCTGAGAGAATTATGAGGTCATATAACTGTACACCAGTCAGCAGCCCCAGGTTACCGCCCACATACATGCACGCTATGTGGTAAGTGTATGGGTGTGAATATTTTTGTTTTAAATAACCATTACCCTTCCTAATATGTATAGTTTAGTAGTTTTGGCATATCTGACACAAATCAGTTTATTTGTTTGTGTCTTGGATTGAGCTGTTCCAGATTTCCCCCTACTGTGTCACTGTAGGGCAAGCCTAGTAATCTGTGTAGTAAAGATATATTAATACAGTAACAATAGTAACTTGGCATTTAGTGACATTTAGCTTGACTTAGGGTTTTGTAAATTCTTAATCTTGCCTTTAGCCTAATAATCTAACTACAGTCCTAAGGACTACTATTTCGCTATTCCCACTATTTCGCTGTTTCATTAGGCATTGTTTAGATATTTTATGGTACTACTGCAAATCCCTTATCCCTTATAATCCTGTCCTATAAAGTTTTATCTTTTTAATGTGAGCTAGAGTGGCATATATTGTTATCTATATGCCATTATCTATCAAGTTTATTATCTATCATGTTAATTAACTGCATGGTCTCAAAAGTACAGGCTTTTTTAGCAGGCAATGAATACATTACCCTCTTATAGACCACTGAGATAGGTATGAGCATGAGTCTTCACAAGTTGTCTCTACAATGTTCTAATGTCCATGGCTGGACAGTTTCTATGGCAATATTTAAAGACTGCTTGCCAGTCTGAGTTAAAAGAGGCCAATGTTCTGATGCCTCTCACCTTTTTCAGTAAAAGTCAATTGGTTGATTTTTAACATGTAACTGGCTATGAAGTTAAAATGTCAACATTTGTTGTTGCTTGCTAAGCCGTGTGATATGAACCCACTCAGAAATCTCTATAAAATTCTGATGCAGAGCTATGAAATTACAAGTCAATGGAATGTTTTCAGTGAAAGTCTAGGGGCGGTTGCTAGGGTACTATTACTGGTTGCTAGGGCATAGGGTTGGGCCGATAAACGATGCCATCGTCCATCGGCAATGGCTGACAGACATCACGATGTTGAGGCAGCATCATGATCTCATCACCCCACCCCCGTTCCTCTGCAATCCACAGCATCCCAATACCATGTTCAAAAAGAAAAAGATGTGTTATACAGAACCCCTAAGGGCAATAAATGGGAGGAATAATATATTTCAATATTTACTCTCGCAGTTATATTGTTGGGTAATTATACTGTACATAAATTGCGTGCATCAGGGAACCGCTATCAATATTAATGCACGATCGCTTTTTAGTTTCACTTTTGAGATTTGCGATCGCACAGGCTTTGTGTATACTAGAGCGGCAACAAGCTACCGATACCCATGCTAGCAAGCAGTTAACCATGTCCCTTTAGTGCGCGTAGACATCGTCATCGCCCAACCCTACTAGGGCATGGCTATGAAGGTTGTTGCTGCTTGTCACCATTTGTTGCTGCTTGCTAAGCTGAGCGATATGAGCGCACCCTAGGTCTTTGACATTCTGTTGCAAAGTTAAATCACAAAATTCAGCCCAATGTTAAGTATATAGAATTTTTCGGCCCCTTTTCATATGCCCGAAAAACATTATACACCCAATAGCTTATAAAAGTCATGGCACACCTCTCCTATAATCCGGTTGATTTGACCCCCTTATTGATGAGAAAATGTGTGGGACAAGTTATGTACCAAAATTTGTCCAGAAATAATTTTAGTAGTAGTAGTATGCAAAAGAGTAATAGTGATGCTTTTCATCATGAGTTAAGAAGTGTAAAAGTTTAAAGAAATTAAGATAAAAGTTTTAAAAACTACTACAGCCTAACCCTAAGACAGATGGGGGATGCATGATGCTAGCTTGTTTTAACATTAAGTAGCATGATGCTAGCACATTTTTACTTCAATTAGCATGATGTTAGCACATTTTAGAGTGAGGTAAGCACATTTTAGCATGTCTTTTATTGTATGAACAACCATAAAGGTATAATCAGTTTCTTAACCGGGAACAACACATGACATCCAATACACAATAAGAAGCTTACAAGAAGACGAATAACGCTTAGAATTAAAAAAAGACAATTACGTAATGAAATAGCCAAAAAATGACATAACTGCTGCGTACTGTACAAAAATGTAACTTTTATTAATGTAATGTAACTATTTATTAAGTGTCCTGCTGAGAAGGACTGCAATTCAATTTAATAAAATTTTTATTTATATGGCGCTTTTTACATTTTACGTTGCTTTGAAGCAGCTTTACACATAATACTGAGACATATTAAAAAAACACAGAAAACAGAAAAATTATCAGACATGTTCAACACTGATAACAGCCAGCTTGTAAGGTTTTGGGACACCAGTGATGACTTATTAATACTATGCAGAGGGTCTATAATTTCAGGAAGCATCTCTTTCAGTAGGCTGGTGGGTATGGGACTTTATGAATAACAAAATAGATACATTGTTATTAAAGAAATGTATAAAATCATCACTGCTTTTTTTGGTTAATTAGCCACTCTATTAAATAAATATCTAGGGTTGTGTTTATTTTATTTTAAGCAGATCTGGCGTTGGCCTGCTGTCCTTTATTTTGGAGAAGTAACTGTGTCTAAGGTGTTGGAAAAGAGGGAGTTAATGTTTTCTGTTGCACTGTCAAGGTTTTCAAGTTATCTGTTGTGCTAACGATTTGAGACAGTTCAGGCAGATTGTTGGTAAAACAATCTTTAGTAGCAGAAATTATTTTTTACTGTATTTGAAGCAAGGAGCAATCATGGGTAAATGTATTTAACAAGACACCAGATAATTATCTGGTCTTTGCTCTGCTGCTAAAATGTCTTTGAAAGCTAACTCCACTACATCTTTTTCGTTATCCACATGGATTTTAACATAAAAAAAAGTTAAAAAGTCTCTTTGATAAAATTCTTTGATAAAATCTTGGAAGGCTTTAGAAAGAATGTTTTATTAATTTTGTCTGCATTTGCAAATAACCTTGCCTAACCTTGTATAAACATGTTTAAAATTTGATAGATTTGTATACATAAAATGGTTTGATGAGAAGCACAAAAGAGACTTCTCTCAAAAACATGTAAAGACAAACATGCAATATCATTATTTTAATATTGATTAGAAAAATACCACCATGATTCACACCTTTAAATAATAAAGATAACATAAACACATTTTATTCTATTTTCGCTCAATGAAAATGCTTTACTCTGAGTTACTCTGCTGTTGTGATATTACCATAATAACAGTAATAATTACACACTTTTTTTGTCGAGGCTGTCTTGATGGTGTACTTCAAAAACCAATTTAAGCAACAGCCAAACAAAGAAAAAAACATACGAGCAGGTTTGTGGCTAGGAAGTATTTACTTTACATTGGCTTGTTGTTTATTTTGGGCTGAGTGAGAGCCAAGTGCGTGACAGTTGGCAACCCCGTTAACAGACACATAGTCGTTACAAAGTCGTTAACAGACAACAGTCGTACTATACAAATAATTGTTTTCAGATCGCCCTTTTTATTGGTTTCTCCAAATCACTCTACACTTAGTTTAGTTCTGGGTCAGGGAGCTGTTCGTCAAAATCTCGTTAATAAAAGCAAAGCACAGGTAAGCTTCGCTCACACATGATGTTTGTGCCAGAATTTTCTATATAAATTTGCACATTGATAGTGAAAACTGTGAATGCGTAAACAAAAACTGATTTGCGAAAAATTAATTTTATTAGAAAACAGATTAGAAAAGTTTTTTAAATACGTTTTTAAAAATATTTATGATTGCTATTTATTATTGTTTATATTATTATTGTTTTTTTTTTTCAGAGTGTTTTTCATCTTTCAGATTGTTCATTTTTGTTCGTTTTTTCAACGCTTGCATTTATTACGAGTTGTAATGTCCTTTAAAATTGTTCCTTTGCTTTAGTATTATGCAGTTCGTTAAACCTGAATATTGTGTAATTCTTTACAAGGTATAATAGAATAGTGATTAAATTTTGTTTTCCACAGGCTAGTTCAAGTTTGAATCTCATAACATTAGCAAATGAGAAAAGACCCCACTTTCATAATGGAACATTAAAACTCTTTAGTTATGCTAGAGAATGCTCATCTTTTAAATGTTGTCCAGTTGAATGATATCTGTAGTCCTTTTCATCATATGGGTAGCCATGTTTTTATGTGCCAATGTGGGAAATGATAGGGTATGATGTTGATCACAGCAGTTATAGGCATGGGGAAGACCAAGAACATTTTAGGCAGGTGGTAGTAATGTTTAGGCTCATCGGTGGGAGATTACACACATTTTAAGTATTGGTTGCAGTTTTAATTTTTGTTTTCAAAATGCAAGCAATCTCTTAGCAGCAGAAGAAAATACATTGGAAAAAGGACTGTTAAATTTTTGTGGAAATTTTTGCTCTGCTGCTGCTGTAGCTGAAAGTGTCACAGATAATCAGTTGTCATGCATAAAGTCACATGGCAGTAGACACAGCCTGTGACGAGAGGTAAAGAAGAAATTTTACATTTAGTACAGAGTGCTAGAGATGGCGGGTCATTTGAGACATGCATCATAAGCGCAAACTGCCTTGGTGGTTGATGTACACCATAGTTGCTGTGCTGTCCGTGCAGCAACAGATGAAACCACACTGCCAACAACTTGAGGCAATTTATGTGCCACAGGCATCAAGGTCCCGTCCTGGATCCCGAAGCAGCCTTCCCGTTGCACCCAGTGTGCCCCAGCCCAAATTGGAGGCATCCGTTGTCACAACAACATGCCTGGACACTTGTTCTAAGGGCACCCCGGACCGTATAAAGGCAATGTCCGACTAAGGGCTGAAGGTTCAAAGGTAGGATGGTATGACAATCACACGGTGCATGCCGTGGCACCATGCCCATCTTTGACTCAGTCACGTAGCCAGTGCTGCAGCAGTCTTATACGCATCAAGCAAAGTGGGTGACTGCAGCCGTGGATGCCATATACTCCAGGAGCCTCTGAAAAAGTTTCAGTGGGACCGCAATCATGGCTCGGGACATATTTAGGCTTTGCAGCAGTGACTGTATGACTCGTGGGAAAGGCGCTCCACCATAGTGACCGAGTCCAGCTTTATGTCAGAGCACCAGGGCCCTGTGTTTACACAACTGTTCTTGAGAGTGGGTTGTCGAGGTAGTTGATTGTAGTTGTTATTGCATTTGTAGAAAGTGTCCCAACTTTTATGGAAATAGGGTTTGTAGAATCAGCTTTGCAGAATGATTTAGTGTGTATGTACATTTTACCATCAATTCTCTCTTTCTGGTAATGAGTGTGTACTGTTAATCCACATCATAATTTGTTTAGTCAATTCATCAAAATGCTGCATTTTACTGTATATGATCTGTTCTATAAAGCGTAGAAACTGTCCGAAAGACATGTGAGTTATAAATAGTCATGCTTATTTGTGTGTTTACAGGCAAGCATGGGACCTTGCAGTGGACATCTGCCTTTCCCAGCTCCCCACCATCATAGAGGAGGGCACAGCCTTCAGGGTGAGCATAACTTATCCTGGATTTAAAAGTTAGATTAAATAATATTCTGGCTCTTCCCCGCTTTATAATGGCAATGAACAGTTTCAGAGATTTTGGAGTGCATCCATCCATCATAAAAGTAATCCATATGACATCAGATGGTTAAAAAGTCTTCTAAAACTAAATGATACTTTTATGAAAGAAAACTATTATAGTGTGAGTTTATTAAGCGATAGATTCCTTAATGTGATTTGTCTTAAGTGCAGCAGGCATGGTTTCTGCTAACACACAAAGGCTTGAATTATTGCTATCAGGAACGAACATAATGTTTGAAAGATCAGAATAAAATTATGTCCAGGGGGTTAATAAATGCCATTTGAAGTGAATACAGTGAAACAATACATTTGTGACAAAATATGATTATTATTTTGAGCATATTCATCACATCGTTGGTCACAAGACAGGTGAGAACCAATGAGATTCAGCGTTTACACAAACAGTTTACAAACACCCCAAATAATTTATGGGTCTTTTTTTTTTCCAGTGGAATAAATAATTGTGTATAACTAAGTAATAATACTCTGCATGTACAGAACGGGGTGACAACAGTATTTTGCTGCAGGTGTGTACATGGCCATTGAATAATTTTCTTTGCATGTTAACTCATCTTAACTCATGTTAGTGAGTAAAATACACAGTCTGGATATGTCTCCTCCCACACACACACACACAGAAAGTAAAATGGGAATGAAGTAAATGAGTGATGGGGAGAAAGAAAGAACTATTGTCTGAGATTTCTGAGAACTCCACTCCAAACACTGTCTGTCATAAAGATATAGACTATGTGTCTGATTCAGCAAAGTGCTATAGAAGAGTCATGTTTGTCCAAAATACTATAGATCTGTTTTTGCTTGTCTGTCATAAATAAAACAAAAATTTGTATGCCCACAGCACAGTCCATTCTTTGCTGAGCAGTTAACAGCATTTCAGGTGTGGCTGACAATGGGTGTTGAGAACAGAAATCCACCAGAGCAGCTGCCTATTGTCCTGCAGGTAACTTCCGCACCAACATAAAACGCTCCAAAATGCAGTATGGGAAGGTATGCAAAGGCTGTTCCAAAGGATAGCCAGTAACTTGGTTTTGCAAAGCAGCTGTACAAATGACAATGAGAAATATCCATGTATATATATATATATATATATATATATATAGAACATTGATAGAATGATACTACTACAGTGTTTCCTAGGTAAGTTGTCTAACCAACAGGGCAACAGTGGAAAGGAACCAAAACTCCAGTGATTAATAAATGGAGAAAAAAACCTTGTGAGAAACCAGGCTTGACAGGGAGGGCCAGTTCTTCTCTGGCACGTTAAAGCTGCACTCCGTAACCATGACTACGACTGGTTAAAAGAAAAGCTGAATGATTAAGTGATAAAAGGTGTCAACAATGGATGAGGCCATAATGTTGATGGTTTAAAATACGAGAATTTGACATGGAAGGCAGTAATAGCATAAAGTTACTGATAGCAGCTCTAACAACAATCTGCTGTTACATGACGGGCTGTATGCTGATGATTCAAAAAGAAAAAATTTAGATGAGTGGTTTTAAATAGAATTAAATTGCAACCGAGCAGATAAGCATTAAATAAAGTCTGTAAAATGTAAGACCATCACTGTAAGTGGGCCAGGCTGTGGCTGTAGATCTTGGCTGTGTTGTCAGGGACAACACCTAGGAGGAACTGGAGACTGGGATGGCCCGACGAATACTGGATCTATTTTGGAGCTGGCTGATCTAACGCTTCCCTAGAAGGAAGCCCCAAAACAGAGAATAATTAGCGTAGATGCTGTTCATAACATTATAAGCATAAATCAACTTCTTCAGAGGTTAAGATGGATCAGTTGAATTAAGAAAATGTATGGCTAAAGAGTAGGGGTGCAACGGATCGCAGTTGATCCGTGATCCGTACGGATCACGACCCACGGTTCGGCACGCACGTGACCCGCGGATCGACGATTTTTTAAGATCAGCTCACTTTTTTTAAGATCGGTGCAAAAGACACTAAAATGCTCTGTCGATTTTGGTCACACAGATAAGTGATACATACCATTCGAAACTGTGAAGTGTCTACTTTTATTGTTTAACACTCACAATAAAAACAAAATGTTGTGCTTTTTACAAAATTATAAAAACTAACAGGATGCGCGTTCTGTCTTCTCTCTCTCCGTGGATACATTCTGAAGCGCATTTGAAAATGAACTGTAACTTTGCGAATACTTGTCACAAACACGAGACATATATCTGCAGAAAGCTTAGAATGTCTATTTAAAATGGTGTAAATCTTATCGAAAATATATTATAATATTCTCAGATATGTAATCCATATGAAACCAAGGAGAAGTACAATCTTTCCAGTCTCATTTCATTACCTGTAATAAGCGGAGACTGCCACACCCCCCGCGCGATTCACATGGTAATAAGTTTCGGTTTCGCACACGCCCCCGTTCGCGTATATGCGCTAGTTAGAGATTATTGCAAAAATGTTAAATGTTTTTTAAAATAAATGTGTACGTTACATATTTCGCTTAGTTTTGGTTTTTGATGCATGTGAAGTATTATGTACAGTACCATGTAAGCGAGTAGGTTACGCATAGGTGGGTGCGTGGGCTTGTACAAAACATCCAACTTCTGTAATACTCTCGTCTCTCTCCTATGTATAATGAACACAATTGCTTTTCTTGTATCTGGTACGTTATGTAGAATGATATAGATTATATATTTCATATATCTTCACATATGTAGCACTGTGGTCCTGCAAGGCACAACACTTTCACATAGAGGAATTACACTAAAACAGAAATCTGAGCATTCTCACATTCGTTCTTTAGCCTGCCTCACAGCACTCACATCTTGATGGGGGAAAATTAGCCATGATGGGGGAACATTAGCCATTGGGGGAGTGTCTTGTCTCCCCTGGTGTGAATTAAATAAATATTCATGGTGATTAACACTCCTATGCATAAAGCAATGTTGGCACAAAAACTGACTTCCAAAATTTAAAACATTATATTGTTTCTTGTAAATGAGCAGTCAGAAAGATTCTCACATCATTTTGAAGTAAATATTCTACCCTACAAGACTAAATAGAATTTGTCAGGACTATTTAGTATGTGTTTTATGGCTTTATTTTAGCTGCATGTTTTTTCCCAAAACGTACTAACCACGCATAATGTTTTTTTCTAAATAATGCAAACATGTACATCCATCTTGCTCAAATATTATTGTAGCAAAGTTTGGGATGAATACAAAAAAAATACATGTTGGCCAATAGTATGTTATAAGTAGCTGAAATAAACACAAATGTCAGGGCATGTCAAAACAACTCAAGGTCTACTCTCTCCCCAGAGAATGGGGAGACACATGTTGCACTTTAACAACCGAGTATTTTATTTTATTTATTTAGCTGGTTATTTCTTAATTTTATTTTTGTTAAAATCATAGGTTCTATAGGTTATTTTTGTTAAAACCAAAAGTTCTTGCTGTACTGTTCTTGTAATAAATGGAAAGCAAATTACATTTGTCTCCTCCTCTTTTTTGCTGATCCGAAAAATGGTCCGATCCGTGACTCAAAAACCGTAATGTGATCCGAACCGTGAGTTTTGTGATCCGTTGCACCACTACTAAAGAGGTGTGTTTTCAGTCTAGATTTAAACTGCAAGAGCGTGTCTGAGTTTCAGCTCATTCCAGAGTTTAGGAGCCAAATGTGAAAAAGCTGTGCCACCTTTAGTGGACTTATTGATTCTAGGCACAATCAAAAGTCCAGAGTTTTGGGAGCGTAAAGCACGTATTGGTTTGTAGCAAGAGAGAAGATCTGTGAGGTATTTAGGGGCTATCCCATTTAAAGCTTTATAGGTTGGCAGTAATATCTTATAAGTAATGCGGAATTTGACAGGCAGCCAGTGTAAGGATGAAAGTATTAGGATTATATGATCATATTTCTTTGACCTGGTAAGGACTCTAGCTGCAGCGTTTTGAACTAACTGTAGCCAGTTTATTAGGGAGGCTGAACATCCACCTAAGAGTGCCTTACAATGGTCCAGTCTGAAGGTCATAAAAGCATGAACAAGCTTTTCCGCATCAGAACTAGATAGGATGTTACACAGCTTAGCGATATTTCTTAGGTGGAAGACAGCAGTTTTAGTAATGTATGCCACATGACTTTCGAATGACAAATTACTGTCCAATATGACACCCGGGTTTTTAACAGTGTTAGATGAGGTAACATTATATCCTTCTAATTTAAAATTGTAGTCAGAGAGGGTCTGTTTATTTGAGTTTGGCCCAGTAAGTAATATCTCTGTTTTATTTGAATTTAAAAGAAGAAAATTACATGTCATTCAATGTTTTATGTCTCTAAAACAGTCTGAAAGTGTAGCTGTGGAAGTAATATCATCTGGTCTTGATGTAATATATAGTTGAGTATCATCTGCATAACAACGGAAGTTTAGCCCATGACTTCTAATTATATTTCTTAGGGGCAGCATGTATATTGTGAACAGCAGAAGGCCCAAAATAGACCCTTGAGGTAGGCCATATTTTACTGGCATTAGTGCAGACGATTCCCCTTTTAAATGTACAAATTGATAACGGTCAGACAGGTAGGAGCGAAACCATTGCAATGCCTGCCCTTGAATGCCAGCATAATTTTGTAATTTTGTAAACTTTGTGCTGCCTTTTTAGATCCTAATTTGGGCCAAAATCTAGCTCAGCATTTGTATGTCATTTGTAGAGAATGCAAACTCAAAATACATTGTGATGAGCTCTGTGATGAGTCAAGGAAAATGTTGACCATAAATATATTGCATTCAATACTGGAAATTATTAATAATTTAATTTTTAGTTTAATTCAGGTTTATTCATATTGAACATAGATTGTTTAATGTATTTTATTAACATAGTAACATGTCAATGTCAAGCCCTATAGGAATTAACTGTTAGTTGAGTCTCTTGTGCACTTAATATTATTTCTGTTATGCTTACGGTTGTTTTTTGCCATCTGACCCTTTGGAGGACAAAATTTCTTTGTTAAACACAGTCCTGTCATCTGGTTTAGATTCATTTGCACCAATGAAATCTCGTACAGTGGCCTTTGTACGCTCAGCTCCTTGGTATACTTACAGTCTTATGCAAAAGTTTAGGCACCCCTTGATAAATAACAGATTTTGGTGATTTTTTTAATCGAAAAGATGTTAACACAGTCTCACTTGAAAATGGAAAAAATGCACAATATTTTTAGCAAACATTGGTGCATAGTTACTTCTTATGCCATAAACTGAACAAAAATAAAAACATTATTATGGCACTGTGCAAAAGTTTGGGCACCCTAAGAGTTCCAGAGTCTTAGATTCATTTTATAAGGTTTCAGACCTTAATCAGCTCATTAGTTCTGATGCATGGCAACAGCTGTCATTAGTAAATGCCAATTTCAAAGCTTTACAAATACTTTGACTCTTTAAACCTTGTGCACACACTTGCGGACACTCAACAACCATGGGTTCCTCTAAGCAGCTGTGTAAGACTCTGAAAATGTTTTTGTTTTAAAAATGTTTTTTATGAAAGTTATTGATGCCCACAATTCAGGAGAAGGCTACAAGAAGATAGCAAAGTGTTGTCAGCTTGCAGTTTCCATAGTGAGAAATGTAATTAAGAGATGGCAGTTCAGGGGAACTGTGGAGGTCAAGATGAGATTTGGAAGACCAAGAAAACTCTCAGAGAGAACTGCTCGTATGCTGGTCAGAAAGACAAATTAAAACCCCCATTTGACTGCAAAAAACCTGCAGGAAGATTTAGCA